>JAHNEJ010002816.1:0-179339 GCA_022559845.1 Amorphophallus konjac | reverse complement strand
CTGACGGAAGGCCGGGTTACACCCGACTGGAAGTCTTTGCTATGCGCGATGGTGGTCTCCAAATCTATATCCTCCACCAAGCATCAAGGGTTTCCAACTCAATAAACCATGCCTCTCTTGCATGATAGATAAAAGCATTTCATGTGGCTTCGTCACGTGCATCCTTTGCATCTTATTTCAGCCTTGGACGGCCCACTATCTCGGTAATTAATCAAAGGTTTTCTCTCTTATGGGGGATGTAATTAACGTCATAGCCTTTACGGTATGGCGGACTGCTGGTCCCGACCCGAATCTCACTCTCGCCCAACACGGGTCAGGATGAGCGCATAATAAATCTGTCACTTCTCTGACTGGCACGCCTGTGTGGTCAACTAATCAATTGATTATTGATTAATTAATTGGTTGGTCGACCCAAACAAAATGACCGAACAAATACCATCACCCACAGTCTGGCACGCCCGGTGGGACCAGTGTCACCTTTCATCTCTTTGCCGAAATATGTAGGCCCCAAGGCCCTCCCAAAGACTGCTGATCATTTGTTTGTTTTGTGTGGCAGGCAGACAATGGCATCATCAGGACTTGCTGTTGTTACCTTTGGCCCCGCGATCATCGCCGGCCATGCTGAACATGGGTACCTGGCGGTGCCCACTATCCTCGGGACATTCACTGCTGCTGTCGACTTCCCCAACTTTTTGGGGCTGGCCTTCGCTGATCTGCTTCCACTGGAGACCTCGGAGCCTGTCGAGGAAGCAGCGAAGAAAGTCGAGGCCTTGAAGGCTCGATGCTCTATGGGCTCGCTCAAGAGTCCGATTCAAGTCGCCAGCTGCCTGGTGCACCACATCACCAATGGGGCCCACCCCATTCCTGCCAAGAACTCCGGAGGACGCCAACGCAGGGGCTTCCGACGGAACACTGCTGCCGGACGTCTCTCCCTGTCCGGCAAGTCCATGCTGATCAGTGGAGTTCGCGTCTTCCTAGATAGACGCGACGCTCAGGTGGTCCCGGATCAGGTCATCCCCACTGTACCTGTTCACAACTCCTACCAGGCCCTCTCTGGGAGGAGAACTGAGAAAGAAGAAGCCGGCTGCCATGGCCATGAAAACTGGCCTCCAGGCCGATGAAGTTCAAGCATGTTTGGGTCCCTAAGAAGATCCAACCCGCTCATCAGGACGCACCAGTCTGTCACCGCCCTGCACGTGACGGAGCGAAAATGAAGAAAGAAAGGGGCCTGGCCCCAAGAAAGGAAGAGACGGTTGTGGACCCTCCATGCCGTGAAAGTTTCAGGGCCTGCGCCCGACAAGCCAGCATCCCCACAGTGGGAAGAAGATTCCAGCAACTCGTCGAACGAGCCCGGCTTGCTTACATCCCTCCCGTGGGAGGTCGACAATTATCCCCAGTCCTACATCAAGAACGGGGGCAAGAAGAAATGACCAACATGGTCAGAAGCTACTTCAGGGGTCTAGGCAACCCCTCGCTGGGCCAACAACGGATACTACAAGCAGCCATGGCCGAAGAAGACTACTGTTCACCAATGGTAGTTGAAGAAGAAGAGGAAGAAAGAAGGATGACGTCGTCGATCGACAACAATGGTTATGAAGATGGCTTCGATGTTGAAGTCGATGAAACCACCCCTCAGCGGGAAGAAAGAAAAAGAGTCTCAGTGTTTGAGAGGTTAACCTTCCCGGAGCATGCAAAGAGGAAGGTTCATAGATAGAAAAGAAGAATGCAGATCTTTACCAGCAATATGGCTGGCATATCCGGCCAATATAGAAAGCTCCCAGGGGATCCTCATGAGTTGGCTCGACTGGCCGAAAGGCTGGGGCCGAACACTCGAAGGGTAGAAGCCGCAAGAGAACTGTTGGCAGCGGCTAAAAGAAAGCAAGCCCTAGCCCACCGCCAACGATGTGATGAAACCACTATTCTGACCGCCAATGTGGCGACAGCGGAAGAAGAAGAAGATGTCTTGCTCGACATCCTACCTGAGGGTGCATCTGGGGAGACGACAGAAGTCATCCCCAGCACTGCAACTATGGATCCGGCCGTACTAATGATGCTACAAAGGTACCGCCAGGAGATAGAGCTCCTGAAGAAGCAACTGATTGAGAAGATAGAGTAGTCCTCAGCCTCCAAGCAGCTCGAGATGCAGGGTGAATCGTCACGGGGAGCCGTCAACCGGAATGACCCCCTGCCACTTTATACCATGCCGCAACCGACAGAACCAAGCTTGGCGACAACTCAGCAACGCCCACCATAGCCGCTGATGCCGCCGATGCTACCACAGGTGCACCAGACACCTCCACTACTGCGTCCTCCTCCTTAGGCGAGCACCCTGGTCACCCCTTACCTACAGCCGGCACATTTCTACCCAGAATCGGTTGATCCAACCGTCATGAATAAAATGATGGTGGAGAGAATGATCGAGCTAAAGCTAGCTGAAAGAAGTGAAAGTGACTATGTCACATTTGATGCATACAGGGTTCCATACCCACCGCATCATGCTGCCAAGCGGCTCCCTCCTGGGATTAGCCAGCCACCCAAATTTGACAAGTTCAACGGGAAGGGATCCCCAAAAGAACATGTCGCTTACTACATGACTGTCAGGGGTGATCTGGCCACCGACGAGTCATATTTGCTGAAGTTCTTCAGGTCCTCACTAACGGGGCTCGCTTTTGAATGGTACTCCAGCCTCCCAGCCGGGTCGATCAGCGATTGGTCGGACATGCAGAGGAAGTTTAGCGAAAGATTTCATGTTATAGAGAGGGAGGTCACAGTGGCCGAACTCTACTCAACAAGACAGAGGGTAGATGAGACAGCCCTTGATTATATCATGAGGTGGAGGAACCTCGGAATGAGATGCAAGCGGCCCTCACATCAGGAGGATGTTGTACAGATATGTAAATAGAACCTTAGGAGAGAGGTCCTAGAGAGGATGATAGGAATGGAAATCTGGTCATTCGACCGACTAAACAACATTGTGGCCAAGGTGGAAGCCTTCCTGGCCAGATCCGCCCCTACATCAACTACTGGTACTACACAAAAAGGCAAAGCAGTAGAACGGCGCCAGGTGCCTAAAGAAGCAAATGCCCTTGATATTAAGGCATTTGAACAGCAGAAGGATAAAGGCAAGAAGGTAGTTGCCCCACAGCCTGCTAAAGCCGGAGATGGCAAAGAAGGCCCCTCACTGCGGGATAAAATGAAGAAGGCCTACTCTTTTCCAGAGGAGAAGACCAGAATTATGTTGGACTGGGTGACCCAGTATGACAAGGTCACCCTGCCTAAGCCAAAGAGGCCGGAGGACCTGAAAAGAAAAGATAGTCCAAGGTTCTACCCCTATCACCAGATGCTGGGGCATCTGATTGAAGACTGCTATGTCTTCAAAGATATTATTGAAGGCATGGTGAAGAAAAATGAGATTGACTTGGGAGAGTACAGGGTCGACCCTCCATAGCCTCATGAAGCTCCTCTAAAGAGGGCTGTAGCCAATATGGTCTCTGTATACCAGGCCTTGCCTGAGGAGATCTCTGAAGCCAGCACTCGGCGCACTTAAGAACTCTGTTTCCTAGCGCCCATAGAAGAACAACAAGGATGGCTACAAGTCCCTGCAGAGAACAAGAAAAAGACGGCACCTCGCCCCAAAGTGGGGGCACATGTTCGTGGCATCACACCACGACCTACCCCACCAGTGGAAGCACTTGTGTGGACCAACCCACCTGCAGTCATTAGAATACCTACACACAATCGGAGAAGACAGACTCCACTGCCGGTGGTCAAGGAGATAAGTCCAGAAGCCCGACTGCTACAAAACTACATAGATGGGCTAGATGAATATGTACAGCCTGAATTGAAGCCTCTACTAATACAAGACCACGTCCCGTGGCAAGAGCTAGAGTAGCTTTCACTCAAGCAGGAGGGAGAAGCTGACGTGGCACCCGACAAGGATGGCAGCCTGTTCTGGGGGCAGGCGCTAGCTGAAGGAAAGAAGAAAAAGAAACAAAAGAAGAAAAGAAAGGCCGCCAAGGTCAACAAAGAACAGATGGTGTCCTGCAATACTCTCTCAGCTCTCTTCAACTTGCCCGGTGAAGAGGACGAGGAAGAAATATGCTTTGCACCCGCTGCCAGCGCAAGCCAGGCTGAAGCAGCTACTGCAGCACATGCAACCCGGTCAGGCCGAAAATGGGGGCGCCAGCCGCTTGCTAACCATAATATCATATTCATGGGAGAGCAACCCTATAAGATATCTTTCAGGAGGTCAAGGGAGTTCAAATCCCTCCTCCGTCAGGCCTGTACAACCAAAGTGGGGGCAGCACCGCTACCCCTTCCTTCTTGGAATTTCTGAAGATGTCCAAGGGAAAGCAACTGTGTCAAGATGCCAACCCTACAATCGGGAGTACTTACCCGCATCCCCAGCAATCTTCCAAAGCTTCGGATGCAGATAGAGATTGCCCGGCAGCAACTAATGAAGGGCAACAAGAGCATGGCACCAAGCAAAAGGGTGTGGAATCTGAGCTCGATGAAGCAAGCCCATCAGGGGCTGCAATTCAAGACTCTCCCAATTCCAGGTGGGTAGAAGAAATGAAACTATCCAATGTCCGAACATGAAGCCGGGTAGTCAAGCTGTTAAAAAAGCTCCCGGCGAGATTCATTGTTTAGGAAATCCTCTCTCTGAGTGAAGAAACCCGACAGGCGATCATCACTGCTTTGCAGACGCCTGCCCAATACGAAGCATGTTTGGCTGAAGCACTACCAGAAGCCAATGTGACCTTCACTCAGGAGGACATGTTGCTCCCCACTACCAGCCACAACCGGCCGCTGTACATGAGGGGACAACTGAATGATCGGGAGCTGAGCAGAATCATGATAGATCCCGGAGCGGCTGTCAATATTTTACCCTACAGAATATATTAGAGGTACCACTTCAACGTACGCCTCGATAAAGTCAGAGATATGCGTATCGTCGGCTTCAACTAGAAGTGTGAAGTATCGCTGGGGGTAGCAGAATTCACACTCACTCTGGTGGACTTTACTACGAGGGTGTAGTTTCATGTCATCGACTCCCGCACCTTGTACAAGGCGCTGCTTGGCCGCCCCTGGCTGCATGAAAATATGGTGGTGCCATCTACGCTCCACCAGTGCATCAAATACAGTCTCGAAGGGAGGGAAAAGATGATATTTGCTGACCCCCATCAATTCGAAGTGTCCGAGTGTCACCTGGCAGACACTCATCTATATGCAGAGTGGTCTCAAAAGACCTCTGAAGCCAAGACCCCTACAGGGGCACCAAAAAGCACCTCCAGCGATGACTGGTTTCCACCACCGCCGTGCGGATATATCAAGCCCAAGGCGGTCTCTCATATCACCGTCACCGGAGACGTGGGCAGGATAGCACCTCCTGCTATATAACCCGAAGCCAATAAAGCCAAGGTCGATCCAAGGCACGACCACATAAGGGTCCCAGAAGGTCTTACCAAGCCAATCCCTGGCCTTGATAATGCCACTGTCGATCCTTTTAAATCTTGGGAAGTAGCACAGATAGATGGCCCCAGCAGTTTGTTTTATACTGCTGAGGAGCACCCCACCCGGGAAGACAGTGATTGTCATCTGCCCGAAGACATAGAGAACCCATTGGCTCCCTTCCAGGGTCTAGCGTTCACGATAAGTCAGATGGCCAGGATGTTCCAGAACCAGCACATCCCCTCCGACTAGTCGCGCAAAGACAAAGAAGCATTCCAGAAGATATGGTATCCCGCAAGTCTGGACAAAGAAATGAGACGTGTTTCTCAGCATCCAGGGTTAGACTTCACCCTTGAAGAATATTATTACAGTGGGCGCTATGAGGTGGACACCATCTCTACTTTCTACCCTACTAAAAGTAATCCGCTGGGGGCAACTTTCGATGAATACCCAGCAGAAGTGGAATATGCTGAACCAGCTCGACCAAGAGACTCGGAAACAGAGACCATGACTCCTTGCCGATGTTGGGAGCAAGTCTATCCTGAAGAAGCGGCCCTTCAAGCAAGATTTGACATGGCCAGTAGTAGCGAAGCCGAAGATGCTGAAGAAACGGGGACGTATCCCTCTGGCGGGCCTCCGCTAATAATGATCTCAGCACCCCTCGTGCCAATCGGGGAAGCTTCTGTCAGAACTGATCAAGAGATGTATGTTGCTGAAAGGGAAAAGGCCACCCCCACCAGGGACATGGCGATCCAAGAGGGCGAGACCTTCTCACCTTCTGTTACAAAGCTACGATGCTACCCCAGCCCAGCAGTAAACAGCCACCGGTCTTCCATGACCGCAAACCTATCTCTAAGGGATGAAGCTGTCAACTCACCCCTCGAAGCTACAACGGCGATGGATTCGCTGATGGAACAATTCGCACAACCGCTACTGGCCGACGCGGAGATCCTTGCTGAAGTCCAAGTAGAACCAAATGAAGAGATCGAGGTTCTTGACCTTGAAGATGATATTCCAGACTTTGTCGATCTTCAGCCAGCACCCCCAGAAATAGAAGACGGAGGCCAAGCCACAGTCGATGAACTGATAGAAGTTAATCTGGGAGACGAGGACGATCATAGGCCGACCTTTCTCAGTGCCCAGCTACCTACGGAAGAACAGAAGCTGTACATCCAGCTACTGCAAGAATACCGGGATTGCTTCCCCTGGACCTACAAGGAAATGCCAGGACTTGTAGACACGCCAAAATCGATGCTATATTGAGTAAATCTCATGTCGCCATATGACGCCCCAAAGTGGACTTCAATATCAGCTTAATATGAAGTTTTTCTAATTTCTCCATATTTAGTTGTAAACTCTTGGTTTTTTTGCTTTAATAATTGAAATTAACGCCTGGATGGAGGGCGTCATTTAATTGACGACCTAGTTAGGGGCGTTTTCTTAAATAAATGACTGTTCAAACGGTCGTCGATTCCTGGATTTTATAAATTCTAACAAAAATAAAACTCAAGGTAATTGACGTCCTATTGAGGGGCGTTGATTATGTAACGCCCGTTCAAACAGGCGTCATTTGATAATTTTAAATAAGGAAAGTCCTTTATTTCTATAATTAAATTCAGGAATTGACGACTGTGTGAATGTCGTCATTTCAATTGACGCCCCTAGCTAGGTCGTCATTTTCACTTCCGTCTCCCTTTTGCCTGCTTCTTTCTAGTAGTAACCCTTTCCTCATTTTGCACCTTGTGTTCAATTGGGAAGAGGGTTCCTTATTGAGATTCATTGCCTTGTTTTAATCCAATTAAGGCAATGATTTTTGGCCCTATAAATACCCCCTTGAATCCCTCACGCGCGAGAGAGAACACAGAAAAAGAGAAGAGAGAAGAGGAGAAGAACCAAAAAAGAAAAGTTAACAAGAGCTAACAACTGAAAGAGTTTTTTTACAGAAAGAGAGAGTTTCTTCCTTTCGTTTGCATGAACTGTTGTGCCCCTGTGGTTTTGATGTCAACAAACACTATGAGTATGAATGAGTTTGATGTCAGCAAGCACTATGAGTATGAAAGATTGACTGATTGAGTGTGCATATTTATAGCATTGCATAACAAGTGTAGCTTGCATCGGTGCATTCATCAGTTGCACGCCATATAGTCGATGCATGATTCACTACATATGATGTCTATACACTGAAGCACGCTCATTGCATATGAGGTCCTGTCACTGAAAACTGGTGCAACATTTCTCTGCATGCTATAAAGTCTGTATAGAGTTTTGCCTAGACTGCATCAACTTAAGTCTGTACATTCTTTAGTAGCTATCCATTGCTTCATTCGACCAAGTCAGTACAGCCAGTGCTCTTCATGCATTTACAGAGTCTATGCATTGATTTGTCTCGCACATACACTAAGTCTGCACACTAAATCTATACATTCATGAGCATAGTCAGTGCATTCGGTTGTTTCATGCATATACAAAGTCTGCACATTCTTTGCTGTTATGTCCATGCATCATTTCAGCAAGTCTGTACATCGTATTGTCGCAGGCACAGCAAGTATGTACATCGTCTTGGCGCATGTATGCAAAGTCTGTACATTCTTTGACAGCATGCCTGAGCATTCATCTTTGCTGTGCATACTTTGATAGATGCAAACTGCATTTCACACGTTCAACGTCTGTACATTCTTCAGGGGCATTTGTGCAATCTTTCAAAACAAAGTCTATACACTCTTTACCATGTATTCAAAGTCTACACATTCCATTGCTGGTACGAGTGGTTAAGTTCATGCATCATCACACCAGAAAGTATGTACATCATTGTCGCATGCACACTAAGTCCATACACTCGTTGCTGGCATGTCTGTACATTCACTTTCAATGTGCATACTTCTCCATATGCAAAATGCATTACATGCATTCAAAGTCTGTACACTCCTGGATGACATGTCCGTGCATTCATTCTCGTTGTACATACTTTCTTATATGCACACTGCATTTTGTGCATCAAGTCTGTACAGGCTCAGTTCAAATATCAAACTTACTCGATGCATCCTTGTCTTTTCCTTCAGATTGATTCAAACTGATAATATGTTCAACCTGACAGAACATCTACTCGAGGAGCTTAAGAAGGGCACGTGATCCAAGGATGGAGGTCTAACCAGGATCGTGACACGTGTAGTGCAGCAGGCTGAAATCCTGCCACGTGGTCAAGGCGCTTGGGCGGGAATTCGTGGAGGACTCACGCCCACCTATCTGCTTCTGCTATAAAAAGAAGACTTCTCCATCTGGAGAAGAGGCTAGTGAAGAGAGGATAAAAAGTTACATTAGAAGAGTAGAAGCAGACAGAAATTGCACGATCCAGAAGAAGAGAAAGAAAGAAAAAGAAAAAGAGAAAGAGTGAGCAGCAGAGAAGTATAGAGAAGCAGAAGAAGAGAAAGAAAGGAAGAGAGAGGTAGAGAGCTCTAGGGGAAGAAGAAAAGCTTCATCTGAAGATTTGTTTTCGCTGGACTTTGGATCAGATCCAAGCCAGTCAGCTCCATGAGAGCCACATTTATGTTCCATCGTTTACAGCTTTCTGTCGCTGTAATTTATCATCTTTTGTTTTCTTTTGAACCTTTATTCAAGCTGTTAGTCAGCGGAGCAAGCTGTGTTGCTCAGCGGTTGCAGAGGAGGATTCCTCTGGTCGGCTAAGCTGTATTGCCCAGCGGATCAAGCTGTTAGGCAGCGGATGGCTAAGCTGTATTGCCCAGCGGAAGCAAGCTGTGATGCTCAGCTGATGTAGGCAAGCTGTGAGGCCCAGCTGTTAAGCTGTGTATCAGCGGAATCCACACTCTGGTTGGAGTGTGGGGTGGACGTAGGTCTGTGGACCGAACCACCTAAAAATTCCTTCGTGCACTGTGGTTTGAATGCTTACTGTTTGCTTCCGCTAGATGAATGCTTAGGCTCGATCTGTCTTTCTATGTCTAGTGAGCCAATTGACTACACGTTCTTTGTTTGATTAAACGCACCAGTCTTTCAGATTCGATTGAACTTAGTTCGTTTCAATTCCGTATCTCTGAGTGATCAAATTTATCAATTGGGCAAAATTTTTAAGGATAGATTCATTCACCCCCCCTCTGAATCCTTCGCACCAGCCCCAGCAATTGGTATCAGAGCAGGTGTCTGCACAGAGGGTCTAGCAACCTGCAGATCCGATCCATAATTGGCTTCGGTGCGATCTAAGTTGATTTGTTCGCTTGCATTGTTTTGAGCTCTCTACTGGCATTGCTCTTGATCTAATCTGTTTCATCTTGCACTTATGGCTGATTTTCCTGTATTCACTGGTTTAGACTTCTATGGCTGGTATGGTCGTTTTAGAGACTATGTGATCCATATGAATTCTGATTTATGGATACTCATAGCTCACAGTCCATATGAAGTTCCTGAGGACAAATCTAAATGGAAGTCCTCAGATAGACTGAAATCTGAAGAAAATCAAAAGGCCCTAGATCTAACAAAAAGGGCAATAGACTCTCATTGCTTTCCATTTGTTGATGAGTGCAGGAGCGCAACGGAAATCATCAACCGAATATTGGAGAGATCGTGCAGAGATGAGGAAATGTGCTTCATGGCCAGAGATCAGTCCGAGGACTCATCCTCTCAGGTAAACTATAGGATAGAGAATATCAGTTATGATGATTTAGTTGCCATGAATGAGCATTTACTGATTAAATATGATAGAGTCAAATCTGAAAAGAGAAAAATGAGAAAAGAAATGATTCATGAAGTTACTCGTTGAAGGCAGAGAATGAAAACTTGAAATCTGACATGAATAAAGAAAAAGATGAGTTGAACAATTTGAAATCTGAAAATGAGAACCTTAGAAACAAACTCATTAGTGAAAATAATTCTTGCAATGAATGTGCCATTCTCAGAGATTTGATTAATGATATAGATCATGATGATAATTTGCAAAAGGAAATAATCAAATCCCTGAAAGAAGAAAACCAATTATTGTTGGTAAAGAAAACTGAGGTTGAAGAAAGTGGAGAAAAATTGTTTGAAGAAAATGGTTACTTGAAAGATCAAAACAAGAAACTGATGGTTTTGAACATTGTGCTTTCTGAAAAACTGATGGACATTGAAAAAGGTAAGGCAATTTTGAATGACATAGAAGCTAATGAGAATTTGAAGATATTGCAGGAAAATAAAATTTTGAAAAGACTCAATGATGGTTTGCATAATCAAATAATCTCATACGAAGATGACATTGTGCTATTACAAACTGAAATTGATGATCTAAAAGCCTCTATGTCTAAATTTGTGAAAGGAAAGGATAATTTGAACAAACTGCTTGGCACTAAGGTGAATTTTTAGAAAGAAGGACTAGGTTATGTGCCTGTCAATAAACAAACTAATGAAAATAAGAAGCCAACTGTATTCATGAAAAGTTCTGAACAGGCTAACCAATCTAGTGCTTCTATCTTTCAATTCACTGCAAAGAAAGCTGAAAATTCAAATAAAAATCAGAAAAAGTCTCAAAAATCAAAGAAAATTGTTAATATGAATAAGCCTAAATCTGTCCCTGATTTACATGTGCATGCTGCTCACTGCTCACACATACATTCACACTCTCATGTGAATGGTAATTCTGTCAGTCAAGTGACTGTGAATAAAAAGGTAGTAACATGTCACTATTGTGGGAAGATTGGGCATATGATGTATGACTGTGTAACATTGATAAATGATGAAAGAAATGTTGTTAGGATGTATCCTAGAAATCATCTTCCTAGGAAACATTCTACTGATCAGAAAAAGAAAATTCAATGTTATTGTTGTGGGAATTTTGTTCACATTGCTGTTCAATGTTGGCAAATTCAGGGGAAGAAATTTCATTCTGAATTTGTTAATTTTCATGATAACAAAAATGTTTTTGAAAGAAATAATTTAGAGTCTAAGAGAAAGCACATTGGGTGTTTCAAATGTGGAAAGCATGGCCATACAGTCAAGGACTATTGGCATGCTCAGGGAAACTCTGTTAAACTCAAATTTGCTAAATTCCCTGTAAAAGGACATACATTTGATAGGAACTTCATAAGAATGAACTTTTTATGTTTCAACTGTGGTAAGCCAGGTCATAAAATGGCAAACTGTTGGTTACCCGAAAATAAGAGACAAACTGTTCATGTTAACAACAGAAAATTTCATGCTCATGCACATAGGTTTCATGTTCATGCTAATGTGCATAATGAGATTAAAAATTCCGTTGTTTCATGTAAATACTGTGGAAAATTTGGACATTTTATGAATGACTGCTCTCTAATGGAATTTGATGATCATCTAGCCAAGAGATTATTTAAAACGCCTGTTGGGGGTAAAATAGGACCCAAGACTGCTTGGGTTCCTGCGAGATCAAAATAATCCAATTATTGCAGGTGTGCCTTGGAATGGAATAAAAGGGGTAATAATCCAAGACACTCAAGAATGAAACCTCCAGGACCCTGCACTATTCAGGTCAGTTCTGCAAACTCTCTTTAAATTTTGTCATCTGACATTGTGTGTTTTAAATAGTGCATTTCATGCTAATCTGTCTGCGCTTGATTGAAATCTTCTGAAAATAATAATTGCACATGATGCCTATGATAGTGACTCTTAGAGTGCACTACATATCTGCTTCTTAAGAAAAATGCACAAAAACATGTTCTCAGCATTCATTGTATAAAATGTACTTAATCAGGGGGAGTTTGACTGCTTTCGCATGATGTTCATACTTTGAGCTATGTGTGCACATGGAAAAGATTAGAAACTCATGAGCATAGTCTGCACATTCATGATGCATAATTTGTCAAAACTTCCTGCATTCTGTCATTGCACTTGTTGCATTTAAAATCTTCATACATTGCATATATTCAGGGGGAGCTTGGTTGTCCCTGCATAATGTTCATGACATTCAGGTTCAGGAAATATCTCTAAGAGAGTCATTGCATATGCATGCATGTAGAGTAGTGTATTGCATATAATCAAATTTAAAAAATCTAAAGAGAAATGACTCATTACATCTAGACAGGGGGAGCATTTTAGACTCTTTAGTCTTTTTCTATCTGAACCCTTCTTGTCTAGTCACTCAAATCACTCTCCTACTCTTGTGTGTCAGTGATTGCTCTTTAATCAACTGAACTCTCAACTTTCTTGAAGCTGAAATCCACATCTGATACTCCCTAATTTACGGAAGGAGTGCCTCACTTGAATTCTTCCCTGTCACTATTGTCAATCTGGTTTGACTGAATTCCAGACTCTGTCATCAGTTTCTGAATTGCATTGCTCAAGTGCATATCTCTTGTTGCATATTTGTAAACTCACTGCTATTGGCTTTCTGAAAATCTGTCTGATGCATATTGATCATATTTGCTACAAGCATGTGTTCAATTCTCACTTTCTATACATGCTTGTTAATGTCTCTGCTATTGAATGCTATTGTCAAAATATTGTTTGAACTGATTCTGAAGAGACTTAAATCTGTGTACCTCAGTTATAAATCTAATATCTTAAAAGAAACTCCTATTATACGGGTTTAAGAATAATTGATTGATCTACGTTGGTGTAAGTCTAATGTATTCATGAATTTGGATTTGAAAGACTTGAAAGTATCTGAATCACAAGTTTTAATAAACTTTAACCAACTGTTTCATGTAATCTCTGGACAAAACCTTCTGAAATCTGAAAATTTGAAATCAAGGTTATTTTGGTTGAGATACATGTTAGTAGTATTGTTCTTAAACATTAAATCTGTCTGAAGTTGACTAAAAAGAAAAGCAAAATTCAGAGCAATGACTTTGATCATTGAGAAACTAGGTCCTCCCTCAAATAAATGGAGTAAACCTATGTCATGAAATGCCACAGTTATCTCTGTTATAAAAATAATTGAAAAGTCTGTCAGAGCAATGGCATGGTTGTGTTGAGTAACTGGGGATCCCGGCCTCTGATCAAGGTGTTTCTTCATGTAAAAAGACACTCCAATTGCTAACTCTGTTCTCATGTTCGAGAGGTAATGCGGTTATCACACTGAGTAACTGGGTCATTTCACCTGAGACGTGTTTTGCCTCATGTAAAAAGGTGTTAATCAACCAAGATTGCTCAAGAAAAATAAAGTGAAGTTCAAAAGTAAAATCTAAAAATGGATATCATAAATTTTTTGCCAACGAAGTCAACTTCAAATACTATTAAAGGTGTTTAATCTCAATACTACAATGTGTAACTCCTAAAGGAGTCATAGAGATTAATTGAGTAAGATGGAAGAGGATTGAACTAGCTAGAATGCTATGAATAATTGGTTCACCTTTATTGAAACTCAGTTTCAGATATGAGTATTGTATACAATTGTCAAATTTGGTATACATCATGCTTAAACCCATTTTGTCATGCAGTTTAATTCATAATCCCTTATGATAGGAGAGTCTATCATTAATTGGACTTATAACAGTGGTACCTGGAATAAAATTTCGTCTGCTCAGTTACATCCTTAACTGCTCCATCATCTTGCACATCTGTTTCCTGATCATTACTTGAAAATGCACACTCTTTCTACTGAACTATTACTGAAAGATCCTGTGCTCTGTATGTTGCCTTGACATTCTTCCTCAATCTACTTCTTGTTGCTGTGATACACTCCTCACATATCCTCTTGAAACTTTTGCTTTATTCTGAGCAAGGACTGTTGAACAGATTTCATTTATTACTTCTTAAAGGGGGAGGGTTGATACTTGATTGTCTAACTGCCCTTGTGCTTGTCGATTGTATTCTTTATTCCAGGGGAGTTTCGTGTATGGAGAATATGTGGTGTCATATTGCACTTTGGGGGAGAATAGATAGCTCTAATGTGCTTTCATGTAGTATCAATCTTTTCATACCTGCTTAATTTTTCACTCAAACTATTTTCTTTTTGATGAAGTCAAAGGGGGAGAATAGTTTGGGTTTGTGTGACTCATAGTGTTGCCATCATCAAAAAGGGGGAGATTGTTGTGCCCCTGTGATTTTGATGTCAGCAAACACTATGAGTATGAATGAGTTTGATGTCAGCAGGCACTATGAGTATGAAAGATTGACTGATTGAGTGTGCATATTTATAGCATTGCATAACAAGTGTAGCTTGCATCGGTGCATTCATCAGTTGCACGCCATATAGTCGATGCATGATTCACTACATATGATGTCTATACACTGAAGCACGCTCATTGCATATGAGGTCCTGTCACTGAAAACCGGTTCAACATTTCTCTGCACGCTATAAAGTCTGTACAGAGTTTTGCCTAGACTGCATCAACTCAAGTCTGTACATTCTTTAGTAACTATCCATTGCTTCATTCGACCAAGTCAGTACAGCCAGTGCTCTTCATGCATTTACAGAGTCTATGCATTGATTTGTCTCGCACATACACTAAGTCTATACATTCATGAGCATAGTCAGTGCATTCGGTTGTTTCATGCATATACAAAGTTTGCACATTCTTTGCTGTTATGTCCATGCATCATTTCAGCAAGTCTGTACATCGTCTTGTCGCAAGCATAACAAGTCTGTACATCGTCTTGGCGCATGCATGCAAAGTCTGTACATTCTTTGACAGCATGCCTGAGCATTCATCTTTCCTATGCATACTTTGATAGATGCAAACTGCATTTCACACGTTCAACGTCTGTACATTCTTCAGGGGCATTTGTGCAATCTTTCAAAACAAAGTCTATACACTCTTTACCATGCATTCAAAGTCTATACATTCCATTGCTGGTATGAGTGGTTAAGTTCATGCATCATCACACCAGCAAGTCTGTACATCGTTGTCGCATGCACACTAAGTCCATACACTCGTTGCTGGCATGTCTGTACATTCACTTTCAATGTGCATACTTCTCCATATGCAAAATGTATTACATGCATTCAAAGTCTGTACACTCCTGGATGACATGTCCGTGCATTCATTCTCGTTGTACATACTTTCTTATATGCACACTGTATTTTGTGCATCAAGTCTGTACAGGCTCAGTTCAAATATCAAACTTACTCGATGCATCCTTGTCTTTTCCTTCAGATTGATTCAAACTGATAATATGTTCAACCTGAAAGAACATCTGCTCGAGGAGCTTAAGAAGGGCACGTGATCTAAGGATGGAGGTCTAACCAGGATTGTGACACGTGTAGTGTAGCAGGCTGAAATGTTGCCACGTGGTCAAGGCGCTTGGGCGGGAATTCGTGGAGGACTCACGCCCATCTATTTGCTCCTGCTATAAAAAGAAGACTTCTCCATCTGGAGAAGAGGCTAGTGAAGAGAGGATAAAAAGTTACATTAGAAGAGTAGAAGCAGATAAAAACTGCACGATCCAGAAGAAGAGAAAGAAAGAAAAAGAGAAAGAGAAAGAGTGAGCAGCAGAGAAGTATAGAGAAGCAGAAGAAGAGAAAGAAAGGAAGAGAGAGGTAGAGAGCTCTAGGGGAAGAAGAAAAGCTTCATCTGAAGATTTGTTTTCACTGGACTTTGGATCAGATCCAAGCCAGTCAGCTCCATGAGAGCCGCATTTATGTTCCATCGTTTACAGCTTTCTGTCGCTGTGATTTATCATCTTTTGTTTTATTTTGAACCTTTATTCAAGTTGTTAGTCAGCGGAGCAAGCTGTGTTGCTCAGCGGTTGTAGAGGAGGATTCCTCTGGTCGGCTAAGCTGTATTGCCCAGCGGATCAAGCTATTAGGCAGCGGATGGCTAAGCTGTATTGCCCAGCGGAAGCAAGCTGTGATGCTCAGCTGATGTAGGCAAGCTGTGAGGCCCAGCTGTTAAGCTGTGTATCAACGGAATCCACACTCTAGTTGGAGTGTGGGGTGGACGTAGGTCTGCGGACCGAACCACCTAAAAATTCCTTCGTGCACTGTGGTTAGAATGCTTACTGTTTGCTTCTGCTAGATGAATGCTTAGGCTCGATCTGTCTTTCTATGTCCAGTGAGCCAATTGACTGCACGTTCTTTGTTTGACTAAATGCACCAGTCTTCAGATTCGATTGAACTTAGTTCATTTCAATTCCGTATCTCCGAGTGATCAAATTTATCAATTGGGCAAAATTTTTTAAGGATAGATTCATTCACCCCCCCTCTGAATCCTTCGCACCAGCCCCAACAGGAACTTTTTCCAAGGGCATTCTTCCACGGGTGATTCTTCTCCAAGCGGTGTTCTCCCTCCACCAGTAGCAGTTCTTCATCCTGCTACAGTCGCTGAAGCTCTTCCTCTCCCTTTACTGCTGCACACACAGCAGAGAGGGCATTTTCTCTTTGTCATTTTAGTTGTCATCATATCATCATCACATGCACTCTTTCTTTCTAGCTCTCTGCTAGAAACATTCTCAGTACATCGAGTATCTTGCTTTGCATACCATTGCATTTATTATATCCAACCTTGTTACTCCTCTTAGGGGTTTTAAAACCAAAACACACAAGGTGTATGTCCATGCTTAATTTGATTGATTTCTATACTTCTAGAGCATTGATACTACACATCTTTAGCTAATCCATATCTTTATTTTGTGTGTTTATGCATGGGTAATCAAGCTATAAACCCCCTTCATCGGCCGGCCGATAGAAGGAGGAAGGAAGAACCCCCAATCTCACCCGCTCAATACAACGTACATGCGATCACTCCTTTGATATTTTGAGGTAACCCCTCTGGCGATCACCCTCCTTAGAGCATCCCATGCTCAACCCCTTTCTTTTTCATATCCACATGTTTTAGCATAGTTTCTTTTTATCCCTAATAATAATTAATCATCTTTTTTATCATTCAATTCTCTCTCTTTTAAAAATGTGTATGTGACACGTTCATAAATTGGCGATCATGGTGGGACTCTTTTTATTTTAGTTTGATTACCCCTCCCTTTGGCGCCCTCGCATGCCCCTCCCTTTGGCACCCTCGTGTGCCCCTCCTTCGTGCTCCACGTAGCACACTCCTTTTGTGCACCCCGTGCACACCTCCCACTGGATTAGCCAATTTGCATAGTAGTCATATCATTTTTATTAGAAAAGAAATTGATTTCTATCTGTCATCAGGGTTAACGGTTCTCTGGAACTGAATAACGCCCTTCATACCACCGTCATTTCCACATACAGCGACCGTTCGAACAGGCGCTGTTTCCATTTTTTATTGCGAGCATTTTCATCATTTTATAATTAACGCCCCTCACAGAGGCGTCATTTCCAAATATAACGCCTCACACCAAGGCGTCATATTTCTAATTGCTACATTTTGATGCCCCTCCCAGAGGCATCTTTTACTAGTACATCGCCTTGCTGAAAGGCGTTATTTTGATTATCATTGCGTTTATTCACATTTTAAGTTCGACTACTGCTATCTGACGCCCCTGTGCACAGGCGTCATTTCCACAGGCAGCACCTCACTTTAAGGCGCTATTTTATTTTGATTGCTATCTGTTTGCACTGTTCACAGTAACTAGTGACTGACACTCAGTCGTCTCTTGTTGATATAGCGACCTTATCCAGGTCGTCATTTTTTCTGTGCCCACAGTACCCCTGTTTACTGCTTACTACTGTTCATTCGCTTGACTGATTCTCATATCGCCTGCTTGATATTTCCTGCATTAGGCTGCATTTAGGGCATTCGGTTTGGGAGACCTCCTCTCCCCACACTTTTAGGAGTCACACCCCTCTCTTGGTGAAGGAAGGACCCTCCTTTGAGCATTCCGTCTCATTAGACCGGAAATTCCTAAACCAAGTCTCCGTAAGTCCCCGCACCCGTGGATTCCCTCACGGACGCTGGTTAGGTTGTACCATTGAAGCACCCGGAGTATAGTTGACCCATACGTTGGTGAGGAGAGAGGAAGAACCTAGATACCGGGAGATTATATCCAAATTTTCAACAAGGACCCACATTCAAAGGAGAGAGCTTATTATAAAATTCACCTTAATCTTCCAAAAAAACCTTAAAACTTTGGGCTCATTACAACTTGAGTGTTTATTTTGTTTGATAAGGTGATATCTCTTGGGTATACTTGTTTGTTGGAAACCTATTTCTTCTTCCTTAAGCATGAAACTCCGTTCAGGTAAAATCATCAAAATGGCCAACTACGGATATACTTATGATGGTTATGAGGAGGGTCACTCTGACCCGTTTTATGAGGTTCCCTCTCAGGATCCTGTCTACCACGAGGGAAACTATATTTCTTCTCCCACTCAAGTCCACATGGTGGACACCACTTCTCTGGAGGTTGAGCCTTCTTCCCAAGCTCAACCTACCACTCAAAATACTTCAAGGGATGTTTCCCCTTCTTTCAACTTCAACGAAGTTCTAAAAGTTCTTGCTCACCTAGATGATTCCCAGCGCCAGGCGGCCCAAGCCGCTTTAAAGGGAAAGTCTGTCCCGTCATCTTCTAACCCTCCCCAGGCCATGGGTGGCCACTCTGCTAGTTCTCCCAACGACCAGGAGGTCGCAGCTAGGGTGCCCTCGCGCCCACCAACTCCTGTTATGACTACGCCGGCCCAACCGGCAAGTCACTCCATTGCTAGGCCTCAACAAACCTCATGCTCCTCAAATTTTGAGAAGGCCTATGGTGAACCAATACTCTTTTCGTCCGGCCCCAGCCGAGTCCGATAACCACACTATACTCCTCCAAAGGATGGCTAGTATGGAGGAGCAACTCAAGAAGGTCACTGCATCCAAGGTCACTCCCGAAATTATGCTTCCCACTCTGCCAGTTTTTCACCTACCCCCGTCTGAAATGCCGAATTTCCAACGGTACAATGGAACGGGTAATCCACACATCCACTTGAAAGACTTCTTATATGAGGCATCATTCTGGCAAGATAACAAGACTTCTTTTTTTTTTAAGCAAAGAACTGGCCAATCTGGAGCGATACCTGATCAAGTGCACTCTTCCTCAGAAAGGAAAAGTGTTCTCACTCCCCCAGGCAGCACCAGGGCCCTTGATTTTATTACTTTTGCTGAAAAAATTACAATGTCCTTGGGGTATACCCTTGAGGAAAAGAGGAGCCATAGCCCCTTATGAACCCAACAAACAATATAGTAAATGAACTAAAATATAATCAGGAAAAACTAGAAACGAAATGCTGGTAGTCCTGCCTTGTCTATCCTGAAAGCACCTCTGGCCGGCCATGGAAGATCTCTATCTCGAATATAGACTGAGTTAGAAGATGCATTACATGCATAGGATGCCAAGGAATCAGCTAACTGATTTCCTTCCCTGTATATATGCTGGACCGGGCAGCTATTCTCTTGGAGTAGCAACATAATCCTCTTCCACCATGGGAGTGTCATCCAACTTGGGGCAGTTTCCTTCCTAGCTGCCTCCACAAGAACAGGACAATCCGAAAAAATGGCTGTTAATCTAATGCCACACTGCTTTGCAACAGCAAGGCCATCATGTAGTGCTCTTGTTTTAGCCACAAGGCTATATCCAATGCCATAAGTGAAAGCAAAAGCAGCCATCAGTCCTCCTGCTGTATCTCTTATACAACCGCCTCCCCCACTTCTGCCAGGATTACCTTTCGAGGCTCCATCACAATGTAGAGTATAGCCTTGCATAGCTAATTTGCAAGAGACAATAATTGGCTTTTTGACTACTATTCGGGGGAATAAATCTAGACCAGCAAGGCATCTGGATCGGACATGTGACAGAGGTTTATGGAAAATTAATGTGTCTAGAGCCATGGTAATAGAGTATAAAATTTTCCTTTTGATAACAGCACAATTGATAGGTACACCTTCAAATCTAGCTGCACATATGAACTTCCATATTTCCCATAGCATCAGAATAACAGCAAGGATCCCAATAAAGCTAAAGGCTGACTGCATACTTGTAACAGAAATGAGATTCCATAACCGAGCTGTAATTTGATCACTAGACCATGCTCTGTAATTGATCAAAGGATATACCCATCTCCATAATTCAGTTGCCATCTCTCCAGTGATAAAAACATGATTAAGATCTTCCTGACTAGGATGGGAGCAGCAATTACACTTGGAAACCATATGGATCCCACAGTCCATAACCCTGCTATCAACCGGGACAGCTCGATGTAGAATCTTCCAAGCAAATAAAGCAGCCCTCGGGGGAATGGCAGAGTGCCATAACTTGGCCCAAGCTGGCCTCCTCAGGCCCTTAGACCGAATCATATTGTATACTGACTTGACAGAAAAATTGCCCTTTAGATATCCAGTCCATACACATATATCAGTTTCATTGGTTAATTGAATGTTCGGGAGTTGATAAGGACCACTGAAATCCCTAGCAACATGTTGAGGGTCCAACAAAACCTCTCTTACAGATGCCAAGGGGGGACCTGCACCCCCATTGACACCACTGTCTGAGACTACTCTATATAAAGGCCCATTCCCAATCCAATTGTCCCTCAGAAAATCAGGTCCATCCCCACCACCAATAAACCATATGCTATGCTGTATAATAATATCTCTAGCTTGCTTGAAAATAGCCATAGGCATACCAGTAGGAAATGGCTTAGAACAGCTAGCAAAATGAAATTTGATGAATCTACACCTGGCATAAGCAGACCAAAGGGATGACCCTTGTAAAATATTCCACAGCATCTTAACATCCATGGAAATTTGAACTCCTATCAAGTCCCTGATTCCCAGTCCCCCCTCCACCCGAGGCTTTTGGATAGCATGCCAAGCTACCCAATGTCTCCTAGTTGTGCTTTGACCATGCCAAAAAAAATTAGCACTCAGACTTTCAATGATATGTATTACCTTCTTTGGTATAAAACATGCTGAGGCAAGGTAGACTGGCACACTGTGCAGGACTGAATCAATAAGCACTGCCCTTCCTGCTGCTGACAATAGACTAGATTGCCATCCTTCCAACTTGGTTTGTATCTTGTCTATTAGGAATTTAAAATTTGAACACAGATATCTGCCTTTCTTAACATGAATGCCCAAATAATTCAAGCCATCAGACTGATACTTATAACCTGTAAGAGATCGGATAGATTGTCTAAGAGAATCAGGAGCCTTTGAGGATAAAATAAAACTTCTCTTTATAACATTGACTTTCTGCCCTGAACTGTTTTCATAACAGCCGATAAAATGTTTGAAAGCCTCAATATTATTCCTACTAGCATTTAGAAAAATCAAGGTGTCATCTGCATATAGTAAATGAGTAACCTGTTTACTGTGCCTTGGCCCTTTATAGCCTTTCAGATGACCATATTGAAATAAAGTAGAGAGGCCCCTACTTAAGACTTCTGATGCTATTATGAACAAGAAGGGGGCAAGTGGATCTCCTTGTCTTATGCCTCTGCTAGACTGGAAAAAACCAATTGCCATACCATTAAAGTTGACCGAGAACCAGCTGTTGTAAAGGATCATACCAATATATGAAGTAAATCTAAGTTAAAACTCATTCTCTTCAAAACTGCTATAACGAAATCCCACTCCATCCTATCATAGGCTTTAGCCATATCTAATTTAAAAATCACATTATGGCCTCTCACTTTCCTGTTCAAATCCATCATAAGTTGTCGAGCTAGTGCTATATTATCCAGAATATATCTGCCTTTCATAAAAGCTCCTTGCTCCAAAGAGATTATACTTGGCAATAGTGGAGCCAGCCTTTCAGAAATAATCCGAGTAATGATTTTGTATGAGAAATTGCATAGGCTGATAGGTCTAAAATCATTGAAAGACTTAGGTTCATGCACCTTGGGAATTAAGGTAATGAGGGAGGAGGAGATTCCCTTTGGAAGGGGGAATCCTTTAAAGAAAGCACATACCGCTGCTATAACATCTTCCTCCACAATGTCCCAAGCAGAGGTAAAGAAATCTCCACTAAAACCATCCGGGCTAGGGGAACTAGAACCTTTTAAAGACCAGACTGCAACTCGGACCTCAGTTGCATCTGGCAAAGCATAAAGGGATTGATTTTGAGCCTCAGTTATAACCTGGGGGATATAATTCAGCATAGAATGATCTATCATATGCTCCTCGGATGAGAAAAGTTGTTTGAAGTATGCTACTGCATGATTATGAAGGGTTGCATGTTCATTACACCACTCAGCTGGACTTCCAACTTTAAGTCTAGTTATAACATTCCTTCTTCTGTTGCACTGAGAAATTGCATGATAAAAAGATGTGTTTCTATTACCACTTTCAATCCAATCTATCCTTGATTTTTGATTCCAAAAAAGCTCCTCTCTAAAAAGAACTTGACGAAGCCTGGCATTTGCTGCAGATAGACCATCTTTATTAATGGGGGAAGGATCTGTATCAAAAAGGTTCTGCTTAGTTTCAACTTCAGCCTCAGCTTGGCTTTTATTCAGAGAAATATCCCCAAAAACTTCTTTGTTCCGTTTTCTAAGAGCTTCTTTGATAGCCTTTAACTTAAAGAAAAGCATGTCCAAGGCATTTGGGTGGTTGGTCCGGGCCTGCTTCCATACATTAGAAACCAATTGTTTGAAAGAGTCATGAGTGCACCACATTTTCTGGAAGACAAAACGACCAGGCCATTTAGGCAAACTGTCCAAATGGAACAGCAAAGGAGCATGATCTGAAGGGCCTCTTGATAAATGCTTGACAGTAAGATGGGATGCCATAGATAGGCAGTTGCTATTTACAAAAATTCGATCAAGCCTGGCCCGGATGTTTGCAGCACCATATCTGTTATTTGTCCAAGTCATACATGGTCCTTAAAATCCAGCATCAATCAAACCAGCAGAGCAGGAGAAAAAATTGAAATCCAACATTGATGCTAGGGCCGGGGGGTCTCCACCAACCTTCTCAGATAACCTAGCTATACAATTAAAATCTCCCCCCACCAACCATGGAGTCGACACCGAAGCACCAAAAGTAGCAAGGTCATTGAAGAGATCCTGTCTTATTCGAGGATTGCAAGACTTCTCTGGCTTATCTCTTTAGGCGGTCTTTAGATGGCCTGGCACTAGAATGGTTTTACTTCCTGGAGCCGGTGGATGCCGGTGATTTTGATGTAGTTCAACGAAAGTTTCTGCAGAAGTACAAGGACCGTGTGGGTCCCTCTTTGTCTGTTACTGATCTGGTTGCCGAAAAGATGAAGCCCGAGGAGGACTTCGTTTTGTTTGCTGATAAGTGGAGAACTATGGCCGAGAAGTTAAAGGACACACTGTCGGAAACGGAGCAAGTGAAGATGATTTTATCAAACTCCACTCCGCAGTTCCGTCATATTTTAGCCATGAACAAGTTGAGCACTATGGAAGAGCTCTACGAAAGAGCTAGATACATACAAACACAGATGAAAGATTCGCCTATTATGGGCAGGTTTGAGCCAAGACCAAAGGTAATAAAGAGGAACGTTAATGTCGGCAATACTGGTGTGACCACTGAAGGCACTGTAACTAATGAGCAGTTGAGCGCGTTCGGCAATTCCACACCCTTCCGCCATCCTCCAAACCAAGGGCCACCACCACAATAGCCCGCCTTCCAAAACCAAGTCCACCAGCCAAATAATAACCTTCCTTAGACCCTACGGCCTCTTCCACCTCCTCAACAGCATCAACCTGCACAGTACCACCAAATGCCCCCGCCAGCCAATTATGCACAGCAACAACTGCAACAACCAAGAAGACCATTGGGTCCCCGAAGAGCACAATACCCTCCCTTACTCGAAAGCCTATTAGATATTTTCAATGCCCTCATGGCCGCCAACCTGCTCACCTTGCCTAAAGAAAGAACGATATGGCCGCAACATGTAGACACCTCCTGGTATTACGTCTTCCATCGGCAGCCGGGGCACAACATCGATCATTGTTTTCACTTCAAGGATTACATACATGATATGAATGATCAAGGTGATATTGATTGGGATGAGATGAGGAGGGTTATTTCTACTCTAAAGGCTCGAAGGCCTCCTCGGCAACCATCGGCTCAGCAGCACCCGCAACAAGGTCAGCAACAACAAGTTCCCCAGCAATAGCAGGCTCCTGCACCCCAGCCAAATATGGGGATTGTCAATAATCCACTACCGGAGCACCCGGTTCAAAATCAACAAGTAAACCTTGTCACCTCAATCCATGAAGTGGAGAGAGGGCAGGTTTGGCATAAGGAAAACGCCTCTGTCGGGGCCATTAATCAAAACTCTAGTCAACCGCAACCACCACAATTGCTAAGGAGACCTCAGCCTGTACCCCCTTCCCAAATGCCACGCCCCCTTATATGTTCCAGCACTCTAGGGCCATTAAACCCTAACCCTACTCCTTCACGGCCTCTTCTTTTACGCCAACCCACGAATTCTCCTTCACCCCAAAATCCTCCACCAAATAGACCTCCCCTTATCCGCCCCTCGCCGGCAACCGTCACCCCTCCTGTTTCGCCACAATCTATACCATCCACCACCATCATGCTTCCAAGGCCCCTTCTTGTCACTTGATCCCCGTCGCCACCTTTCGATAATCCTCAGCCGGCGAGGCCTCTTATAAGAACCCCTTCTCCAGCTAATCCTGCACCAGCACTCAACACGCCCTACACCATTCCCTCTACCTTCTCTACCCCTTCATCCACTCTAAGCCCGACAAAGGCTCCGAAAACAATGGTGCCCCGTAGTGGACGGATGTTCCATCGAGTGTTTCCCCAACGGGAGCAGGAGCCGATACAAGAACAAGGAGAACAGGAACAAGAGTCTGCACCGGGCACGGACTATGACTTACTAAAGCATTTGGACAGAACACCGGCCCAAATTTCTATTCTGGAATTGATCAAAAGATATACTACACATCAGCAAGCTTTGAAGTAATATCTGCAGAAAGTAATGGTAAACGAAGATATCCCAGTTGAACAGGTCACTACAGTCTTAAGTCCAGCCAGCAATCAACCAGCCATCACTTTTTATGAACATGAATTGGCTCCGCAGCCAGCCAAAAATATGCACTGTGCATTACTATTGACATTAACAAGGTGGCAGTGAAACAATGTTTGGTGGATACTGGGGCATCCATTAATGTTTTGCCACCAAGTACCTTGAAAATGTGTGGCATTCCGGAGAGTCAAATCCGACCATCTACAATCAATGTCACAGCCTATGACAACACCAAGAAGCCGCCTTTAGGAATGATCACTTTAAAAGTTGGTTTGGGTCCAGTCTCGGTCACAGCGGATTTTCATATTCTGGACATGGACCCGACATTCAATGGCATTTTGGGTCGCCCTTACATTCAAGAGCTTGATGTTGTGCCTTCAACAAATCATCAATGCATAAAATTTCCGCACAAAGGGCGCATTATTAAAGTCACTAGTATGCCCATTCTGCCGACAGAAGATATACATTCCATAACATCGGTGCCTTCTATGTGGCCTTCCAATAGGCCTTTGCTCTCAGTTTTGGATGTTGCCGATCTGCGACAAGACTTGGTAAGGCCGTCTCCTTCAACCCCTCCTACCACTCAAATGCCACCACAGCCATCCAAAGGCAAGAAGAAAAAAGGTTTGATGAACATGCCAGGATGGAACATTCTGATGAAAATGGGGTATAGAACTGGTAAAGGCATGGGTGTTAATCTTTAGGGGAGAGTCAAGCCCGTCAGGCATCAAAAGATGATTCCCCGAGGTGGCCTAGGGTACAAAGGGCCAAGCAAAGACAAAAATGAGCCATGGGCCGTTATGACTTCCACTCTCAAGACAGATCGACAGCCCCTTACATGGACCCTACAAACACACTTCATGAAAGGAGGCACTCATAATGATGAGCAAACCACGCTAGTCACTTCCATGATGGATTGTCAAGATGTACATGCACGGCAGTTTGCTCGTCACATAGCCCCACTGGTTACATACAAAGCTCTGGAGTCTTTACGGCCAGATAAAAGAAGAAAGATGGATGACCCCGAATGTGACTGGTATAGATGGTTCGACATGAATGATATCACTATTGCTCTAAGCCGATTGTTTATGCCAACTGATCCGGAATGGCCGCCACTAATTCATGAATTAATCGAAAAGCCAGCAGTGATCACGGACAAGAGGCAGCTTCTAAGCAATTACACAGATACCGGGGAGCCTGATGTGCCGTTCGAGGAAGGCTACAATGTGGATAGGCTGTGGGCCGGCCCTTTCTCTATTAAATCCATTCATCCAATGATTGTTGTCCGCTTGTTCAATCAAATGTTTTGCTCAGATGTCCTTAGACCGCTTGCGGTCTTGATAACCTTTTCTCCAAATTCACTTCAAGTTTCTCCTCCGATTCCTCCCTTGCTCCTCGAGCAATTCTCTAAACACCCCATTACACCCCCGCGTGGGTCATCTTTCATCAATCTGTCACTCTCAACACCACCCCCTATTCCTCCCTCTCATTGCCTTCTTCTTGAAAATGAAAACGAAAAAAAAAAACGCCAAAATTCAAACTTTCCAATCTTTCATCTCCATTGAGGAGACCTCCTATCTTCTTCATGAGTGTGTCCCGACCCAGGGGCCGCTCTTCCAGGATTCATTAGGGGACCTTCCCTACCCCTCTGGTGAGGGGTCTTCATCTGTATCTCCTTCTGTACCCATCTTTTCCTCACCTCCTTCATCTTTGTCGAATTCTAGTGATCAGGCTAGTTGCTCTTACTCTTCTAATTTTAAGACTCATGGGGTAGCTTCGCATAAGAGATCCAAGGGTAAGCAGATTCCCCGTAGATTCTTGTTAGAGTTAGCCATCAGATGCCAGGCATGTCTAGCCATTCCCGAGTTTGTGGAGAATCTGATTATCCTGCCATAAGCTGAATATGAAGATACTTGTGTTTTTAATGAGGGTTTTGGTGTTTATGAGATCATGAATGATGAAGACCCTATTGAAGAGGGGGATGAAGGTTATGAAGAATATGAGGACGAGGCCGATGCTTTTGCCAATGGCATGAGAAGATTCGATGAGCCATCAGCCTCAGTAGAAGAACCTACCAAAGAAATAAATCTGGGTACTGAGAAGACCCTAGGATTGTCCTCATTAGTAAGAACTTGCCGCCCTCCGAAGAGGAGGCGCTCATTTTGGTTCTTCAAGAATATAAGGACACGTTCGCATGGAGTTATGAAGATATGCCGAGACTAGACCCTGCGCTTGTTGAACATAGACTTACGCTTAAGCCAGGGTCCATTCCGGTCGAACAGCGGTTGAGACGTTTCCACCCTAATATGGCATTAAAAATGAAAGAAGAGGTCGATAAGCTTCATAAGGCTAGATTCGTTAGAGTTGTCCTCTATCCCAATTGGGTGGCTAACATCGTCCCAGTCATGAAGAAAGATGGAAAGGTGCGGATTTGTATAGACTTTCAGGACCTCAATCGCGCGTGTCCTAAAGATGACTTCCCCCTCCCTCATATTGATGTCTTGATTGACAATACGGCAGGATATGAGACTCTCTCCTTTATAGATGGCTTTTCAGGTTACAATCAGATTCACCTGGCTGAGGAGGATCAAGAGAAAACATCGTTCACTACACCATGGGGAACTTATTGCTATGTGGTCATGCCCTTCGGACTCAAGAATGCTAGAGCCACCTATCAAAGGGCTATGATGGCAATTTTTCATGATATGATCCACATTTATATAGAGGTGTACGTTGACGATCTGGTAGTAAAATCAAGAACAAGGATTGAGCATCCCGGGGTTCTAACTAAAGTCTTGCAAAGAGCACGGGAGTATCAGCTAAAAATGAATCCCAAGAAGTGCGTGTTTGGTGTTTCATCAGGGAAGTTGCTTGGGTTCATCATAAGTAAGAGGGGTATCGAGATTGATCCCAACAGGGCGAAGGCCATAAGGGAAATGCCTCCTCTCAGGAATTTGAAAGAAGTTCGAGGATTGATCGGGAGGTTGTAATTTATTCGCCGATTTGTTTCCCAGCATTCACAAAGATGTAGGCCGTTCTACGAGCTTACTAAGCCGGGAGTCAAGTTTATTTGGGATGACAAATGTCAGGCAGCTTTTGACGGATTGAAGGATTATCTCTCAAATCCTCCTGTCCTGAGGCCGCCAGTTCCAGGCAAACCACTTGTTCTCTACATTTCCGTCATGGATGACTCTGTAGGCGCTGTCCTAGCCTAAGTTGACAAAGAAGGAAAAGAAAGGGCAGCCTACTACTTGTCAAAGCTTCTCAACCCCTGTGAGCAGAGGTACTCAGCTATAGAAAAGACTTGTGCTGCCTTAGTCTGGGTAGTTCAGAAACTCAAGCATTATTTCTTAGCTCACGAAATTCATCTCATTGCCCGTATGAATCCAATCAAGTTTCTTCTTGAAAAATCCGTTCTCACCGACCGATTAGCACGATGGCAAAGTTTCCTTTCTCAATTTGATATTATCTACATTCAGCAAAAAGCGATTAAAGGCTATGCCATAGCAGAACATCTTGCTCATCACCCTCTCCCTAGATTTGACCCTGTTCGCTCAGAGTTTCCAGATGAGGAACTAATGTCCGTCAATCAATCCGATTCGATGTGGACGTTACATTTTGATGGAGCTTTGAATTCAAAAGGAAAAGGGATTGGCATTGTTCTTCTATCACCGGAGGGTATCACTATTCCGCTCGCCTCTCAGCTTGCATTTCCAGTTACAAATAATATAGCTGAGTATGAGGCTCTTCTGGCCGGACTGGAGGCCGCTCATCAATTTGGTGTTACCCAATTACGGATTGTAGGTGATAGTCAGCTTATTCTTCGCCAAGTGCTCACCAAGTGCCGTACGCTCAATCCTAAACTCAAACCCTATCAGGAATTGACTTCTGCTTATACCAAGCTTTTCACCAAATTAATCTTCGTTCACGTTCCTCGTGAACATAACATTTTAGCTGATGCTCTCACTTCTCTTGCATCTTCCCTGGTTTTCCTTCCCAAAAGGGATTTCCATTCTATCATTGTTCACAAGCGGCTCACTCCAGCTATTAAGGATCCAGTTTTCCTTAGTGTTAAGGAAGAGGTGCTTAGGAAGGTTAAGCAAGGTGGAATCATTGAGAATAAGGAGGTCATGCTATTGGATTTAGAAGAAGAATTGGATGATGAAGAAAAGCCGTGGTATTACGAGATTGTTAAGTATTGCTAGGATCAATCCTATCCTGAGGAGGCCACGGCTGAAGAAAAGAAAGCCATTCGAAGAGTTGCTCAGCGATACACCCTGATTGGAGGTATACTCTACAGAAGAGGTCTCACCGGAGTTTTATTAAGGTGCCTAGATGATGATGAATCTTGGAAGGTCATGGAAGAGGCGCATTCAGGAGTGTGTGGTGGTCATGTCAATAGCCAGATGCTTGCTAAGAAGATCCTTAGGCTAGGTTTCTATTGGCCCACTCTAGAAGAGGATTGTTCCATCTATGTTCGAAGGTGTGTTAAGTGCCAACTGCACGCCGACAAAATTCACTCTCCTGCTTCTTCACTCCATCCTATGTCCTCCCCATGGCCTTTCTCCATGTGGGCTTTCGACATCATTGGACCCCTTGGTGATCCGAACCTCCTCACAAAACCAAAGTCATTTATACTCACGGCCACGGAGTACTTCACCAAGTGGGCGGAAGCGGAAGCTTACGTGGAAATAAAAGCGTCGACCGTCTGCAAATTTATAATGAAGAACATCATCGCAAGGTTCGGCATCCCAAGTACCATCATCACCGACAATGGGCCACAATTCATCTCTCAGGAGCTTCAGGACCTCTGCAACAGGTATAACATTGCATTACATCATTCATCTCCTTACTATCCGCAGGGCAATGGCCAAGCAGAGGCAACTAACAAAACCTTGATCAAGATTATTAAGAAAACATGTGAGGGTACTAAATTTGCAGGATTGGCCAGAAAAATTGGTTGAAGCTCTTTGGGCCTATCGCACTTCTATTCGTACCCCTACTGGGCAGACCCCTTTTGCCCTTACTTATGGAATGGAGGCGGTAGTCCCTTACGAGATTCTTATCCCTTCCCTTAGAGTACAATTGGACAAGGAGCTCCCCATTGATGAGCGTCGTGAATCTCTCCTTGCTCAGTTGGAACTCCTAGATGAGAAGCGTCTGGCCGCCGCCGAGCATGCACGTATTTATCAAAACAGGCTTTCACGTTTTTACCAAAAGAAAGTAATTGAGAGAAAATTTAAAATCGGTGAAATGGTAATTAAAAGAATCTTCGTAAAACCTGGAAGGCCTCGTTCAAAGCTTCAACCTAACTGGGAAGGGCCCTTCGTCATAAAAGATGTTTATCCTGGCAACGCTTACAAATTAATTAATGCTGAAGGTGAAGAGCTGGCTCACCCCTGGAATGGTCTTTACTTGAAGAAATACTACCCCTAAAAAAAAAAAAAAGTCGGAAAGAGAAGATCAAAAACAACAAAACAACAAAAAAAAATCAAAAATTTTACAGACTAGCACGGTACATAGGCCGCGAGCCCGAAAAATCAAAATCCTTAATTCATTCTTCAGTCTTGAGGGTTTAACTTTGGGGTCAACTCCCATACGCACTACACGCTTTGCTTTTAAACTCGAGCGGCCCAGAATTCGAGGAAAGTCAGACCCAAACTAAGAGTATACGAACCTTACCTATTCTCTCTCTTCGGCTCACGAGAGGAAGTACAAGTCAGGGAATACTAACCAAACCTGTCCACCGCCCTAGTAGGTGGAAGTCAGGGCCCAAAAGGGAACAGAAGCTTAAAGTCCAAGTACAATTAGGTCTCTATCTGTTTGAAGAAAAGAAAAAAGAAAGTCGAAACAAAGGAAAAGCATGTCAAGAGGGCAAAGTCCCGCAGGGAAAACCCTGGTCGTAAGCATGTATGAATAAGGGCAAAAAGAGCAACAAAATTTCCCTAAGCCAAAGACCGAATCCCAACGGGCATTAGGGCAGGGAGGAAAGTTCCCCGTTCTCGAAAACCTCCCGTGAGCTTCCTTAACTTATTCTTCCCTTCCCCCTCCATGGTAGGTTACAAGCTCAGAGCATGGCGAAGACCGACTAAGAAGGATGGGCCGCGAGAGAACATGAGTAAAAGCACAAGTATTTAAGGACGTTGACCCTTTGTTAAATCTTTTAAGAAAGATTAATGAATTCAAGACGGTGATTGTGTAAGGTTTAAGGCCCTTATACTGTGCCCAGTCCCATCAAAAGAAGTAAAAAAAAATATTTTCCTTAAAAATAACGCCCTCTGGGCAGGCGTCATTTTCATGAGCCGCGACTCCTCTAGGGTCGTCATTTCCAAAAAAACCAAAAAAATAACAAAAAATAAATGAAAATATAATTGATCTTTTAATTCACGCCCTTTATAGGGGCGTCATTTAATAAATTCACGGCTTTGTCGATGTCGTCATTTTTCATGATAAAAAATAAAAATAAAAAAAATAATTTTCTAAATAAACGCCTCCCACTTCGGCATCAATTCCACAATCAGCGCCCGTTTGCGGGGGCGTCATTTTTAAACTATAAATAAAAAAAAGAGAATAACAGAAAATCAAGCCTGCTGCTGCTCATCTCATATGCTTGATTGCATCTTTGTGTGGACATCTTTTTATTTTAAGTTGACATCTGTTTGCTTGCATGTTGCATTTCCTTATATATTTTTATTATCCACCTTTATTAATTAGAGGCTTGGCCCCTTGACCCGTCAACAAGGTCAAAGAAGAGACAACCCCTTGCTTATTGGGCAAGGGGCCAAGCTGGACAGATGGATTAATCTGTTTGTTTAAGTATGAACTAGAGACACATGGCAAGAAGGAAGACAAAGAAAGGAAGAGACAAGGCAAGTACACAAGTCCTCAAGTGCTCAAAGTAACTCAGGTAACAAAATTTTCAATTTCATATATATATCAATGTATATCTAAGTACATGTGTGAGGGTGGAGGGGTACAAGTACGTCTCTCTCAACTCTCGCCTCCACCCTCCTCTCTCCTACCCTCTACCTCACCATCGTCGTCTCGACGAGGCGCTCGTGGAGGGGGCATGGACCCCCGGGAAGTAGCTAGAGCTCGAGCCTGCTCCTCTGCCTCGCTCCTCTGCCGAAGAGAGGAACCCGCTACGAAGGTAGAACTGGTAAACGCGTACCCTGCGGCCCACACTCTGTCCCATCCTCGCTGGAGCCGCTCCTCGATCGACCGTAGCCGCTCCTGAGTGACGGCTAGCTGGATCCTCAAGTCTGTGAGCTCCCGCTCCGTGCTGCCCGCTCCTCTTACTCTCGGGCACGCTCCCTGCGCTCCATCTCGAGGGCCACTCTCAGCTCTGCCACGTCCTGAGGTAGCTCCTCTCGCAGCCTCAAGGCCCTCTCCAGCTCCGTGACTCACTGCTCACGGATGGTCAGCTCCGTCCCAGCTAGTGCAGCCTGGGTAAGTGTTGCCTGTAACTCGGAGGTCTGCAACCAATTAAACGAATCATCAGTTACACATTTAATTCAATAATTCATGAAATAAGCAACTGAAATAAGATCTTTGTTAACTTACCCGGGAAGTCATCGCTTGCTGTCCTGCCTCGATACAGGTAAGCGAGGCTCGGAGCTCCTCCGTCTGTAAAAACACAAATTTTCATCAACACATAATAACTTATAATCAAATGCAAATCTGAGTTTGAGTTTAAGTTTACCCGTGTGGCGAGGTCGCGCTCTGCCGCCTCGGCCCGTGCCACCGCTCCAGCCAGCTGCTCTACTAGTGCAGTCGTCTCTGCACTAGGCCCCCTCGAGCTAGAGGCTCCTCCCGTCTATCTCATCGCCGCTCCCTACTGGGCATGCTGCATTCATTGAGATTATCAGTGGCTAATCATCAATAATTCAGGAAATCATTTGCATATAGGTAATTTAAACACTCACCAGGGTCTGTAGGTCTGCCCGTGTGGTAGCCAGCTGGGCCTCTAGGCTGTGGAGATGGGCTTGCATGTCCATCGCCACTATGTCCCGTGCATCCTGCATTCATCATGCACATCAGTCACACAATAGATATATAACATTTGCAATTAATTAGAAAGAAAATGCATTCATATGTACCCCTAAGACCCTCATCTGGGGTCGGCCGGCGTAAACCTCCCAGTAGCGTCGGAGGTACTCGGAGCTGTCTGTCGCCTGTGAGGTAACTCGAGTCCCTCCACGCTGCCAGTCGGCATACTGGTCAGGGTACCGACTCTCCAGTCGATCACCTTCGTGCGACCGCGTGTCTTCTTGCCTATCCCCCGGGGCTCTCCTACCTCTACCCACTCCTGGTGTAGGCCGAGGGTCCTCATCACCAGCCTAAGCCGTAACGGCTCAATCTCGTTCAAGCAATGAACCCAAAGCTCATGCCCAAAGCGAGGTCGGCCCGCTACGACCCAGGGCTAGCCCTCACCGGTCATCCCCTCATAGGGTCTCAACACCACCTGCATTCACAAACATGCATCATCATATCCCATCATCATCATTTCATACATATTTCATAAAACAAAAAAAAATTGCATCATGTTTAGCATGCATACCAGTGAGGTAGGGTAGTCACGGAACTCCCTCCGTAGAACTCGCAACTCGTAGGCGAGTGGCGCTCTTGTCACGACGGTCAGCCAACGCCGTGCTAGAGGGAAGGATCCCTCATCTCCGGGTCGAGGGTCGACACGCCCCATCGGCATGTATAGGTGGCTCCATATCTGCATCCACGCATTGCATTAGTAAAGCATTCACATACATTTAAGAAAAAGAAAAAAGAAAAAGATAAAAATGCATACCTGAAGAAAAGGTGAAAAGCCGCTGACAGTCGTCTCTCGACCTGTCCCTGTGGACAAGTCGGCTATCAGGTGCGCCAGCAACGCTGCTCCCCAAGCGTATCTGCTGACGCCCTCTAAGTCCTCAAGAATCCCAAAGAAGCGGCAGTTGATAATGTCGCCCTTCGTGCCGAGTAATAACCTCCCGAGCATCAGGAATAGAAACCTCATCAAATCTCGATCTGCTCTCGCTCTCTCTCTCTCTGCTGGGTCCCGGCAATAGGCGGCCCTAGCCCCATCAATCAGCCTCTGTGAGAACTGCTCTAGAGACTCCCTCGACCTCTGCCTAGAATCACCCAACTCCATAGCAATGGTAAGATCGGTGCGATAGATGGTCCTACACTCACTCGGCGTCTCGTAGACTGTCTCTAACCCTAGCAGCCTCTGAGTCAGCTCGCTATAGTCAGGTAGGGTGATCCCGCTCACAGCCTCGCCGTCCACCCTCAGCCTGGTGATCCTAGTAACATCCTCTAGGCTAGGAACCATACGACACCATGGCATCAGGAATGCCCGGCTACTCCTATCCCATCTCTCCCTAAGCACCTGATTCAGGGGTAGGTCAGGTCTCATAGGCTCTATGCTAAAAAAGGGTCCGAACCCCATGGCATCTATCATGTCCCTCTGAAAGTCTGGAAGCCCGTAGTAAGCTGCTCGAACTTGGACCCAGGATATCTGAGTCCTCATCAACCCCTGCAAACAACAAAAGAACATTTTTCAGTTAAGTTTTATAAGTTTACATTGTGGGTATTCATCGGCTGTTTCAATTTACCTTCTGTTGGAATTGACGACCCATCCTAGGTCGTGACTTATTCAATTGACGCCCCTGAGAGAGGCGTTGTTTCAGAATGTGTTTTTGGTGATTTTATGCGTAATTTGAATTGACGACCACCCCTGGGTCGTTGTTTGTTTAAGTAATGCCCCTGTGGGGGGACGCTATTTTGAAGTTAATTTTCAATTTTAAAAATGATAATTGTAAATTGACGACCAACCCTGGGTCGTTATTTGTTTAAGTGACGCCCCTGTGGGGGGCGCTGTTTTGCAAGTAAGTTTTTGTCCTAAAACATGATCGTGAAAGTTTTTTTTAATTGACGACCACCCCTTGGTCGTCGTTTAATGAATTGACACCCCGGTGGGGAGGCGTTGTTTTTTGTGGGTTTTAATCTACCAGTACACAAAATAAAAATAAAAATAAAACAGAAATATATATCAAAAATAAAAGAAATGGCATGGAAATTAACAGCAAATAATGAATAAACATGATATTTTTAATTGACGACATGCTGTAGGGCGTGGTTTCAGGACTTAATCATTTTCAGAAAATGAAAACAATTTTAATTAACGACCCAGGGAGGGTCGCTGTTTTAATTAACGGCACACACTAGGACGTCATTTGACTGTGTGTCACTGGTTTTCCCTTCACCGAGGGCTATGGAAATTGATGGAAAATGAAAATAAAATCAAATTTTAATTGAAATAAAGGCTTTGGGTAGGGCACCTACCTTGCTTCATTCAGGCGTTAGAAGTCCTCCACGGAGTGGCTGTCGGGGTTGCCGTGGCCGCCGTGGTTGGCCGGGTCAAGGGACCACTATCGCCGCCGGTGGCTCACCTTCTTCATCTCCTCCTTCTCCTTCTTCTTCTCCTTCTTCTTCTTCTTCACCGTCGTCATCTTCCTCGCCATCTTCTTCATCCTCGCCATCGTCTTCATCTTCTTCTTCTCTATCATCTCCTCTTTCTTCCTCGTTGGCCGCTTCTTCTTCTTCGCCATGCTCCGCCGCCGGAGCACCCTCGACCGTCGCGAGAGGAGCTTCCTCCACGGCATGCTCATCGACCAGGTCTACCACCTCCGGGGCGGTGATCCTCTGCCGCTTGTGAGCGCCTCCAGCCATTGGTTCAGAGTGGGGGGAGAGTAGAGATAGAGAGAGAGATGGGTTAGAAAGGGAGGCTCGGTTAGGGTTTGAGAATGGGGGAAAGGAAAGAAAGGAGACGAAGGAAGGGGAAGAAGGAGGGAAAAGGGGTTTAATGGTCGAAAAGAATTGACGCCCTGAGGGAGGTCGTCGTTATATTAATTGACAGTCTAAGGTGAGGCGTGGTTTCATGATTTGATGACCCGAGGCTAGGCGTCATTTATGTTTGCATGGGAACTTGTAACCGTCGTCAGGTGCATTAATGGGAAATTGATTGATGTGATTGATCGTCATGATCACTGTTTATAATTGACGACTTAGTGAGCAGGCGTCCACTCGTTAAGGAACGACATGTGTGAAGGCGTTATTTCTATAAAATTGAGGAATTATTTTGAAAATATTTTAAGGAATTTAAAGCGATTTACGTCTTCCCTTGAGGCGCGAATTAATAAACGCCTGTTTGGATAAGCGTCAATTATGGTTTTATCTATTTTCAGAAAATTGATTAAATGAAATGGACGACATGTGCTAAGGCGCGGGTTGAGGAATTGACGCCATTATTGGGGGCGCGTCTTAGAACGGAGAGCCCGAGGCTTCGTTTTATCAGACATAATCGTTGAATTGGAAGACAAGATCATATATGACATATTATTTTGGCTTAATTAAAGGAAAAATCCTTTTATTTCATTTGATAAAGAATCATTGTTACATTCACTGAACCACCGTGGGCCTTATTTTCCTAAGTGCTATTACATAAGATTTGCATTTGTTCTCTTCTTCTTCAACATATGTTTTGGACCTATGGAGAAGTCCAACCTTCCATTGAGCCATGATTGTTTTGACTTCTTCTTGATCTCCACTTGAGCCTAGTTCCCTCCTCTTAAGTGGTGGAAGATGAGAAGGTTCTTCAAAAGTGTGCCGAGGTAATCCAAGCTATGGGAGGCACCGATGAGCATTGTAGAGGACGAAGTCGTTCCCGCCGATCAATCGAAGCTCTATGCCGGAGGAGAGTCTTGAGCGAAGTTCTTGGGTCTTTAGAAACCCCGGTGTGCAAGTAAAGCCGCTCTTGGGCATGGTTTTGAAGTAGTCCCTCCATTCACTTCTTTTCTTGAGCTTTGGCACCCGATTAGTCACTCTCTCACATAGGCCTAGAGAATCCGTCATATATTGAAGAGGGCTTTTTGAGAAGATTTTTGAGGCCAATTGAGTTTCTAGGCATGGGTCAAATTTTAGGTAGAAGTCCACCCAACAAGAAAGGAGTAGCATTGACCCATAGAGAGGTCACCTTAAGGAAGCCGATGTGAGTCCATTATATAGGTTGGCTAGTACCACCAGTCCTATTCTTTTGCCTTCCCATATGCTAGCTATGGTGCTTAAGTGGCATTCTTCTAAGTGGTCTTCTATTGAAGGGAAGAGGAGAGCTCCAACCATGCATAATGTAAAGCCTTTCATTACTCTCTCCAACAAGTCTTCCTCCTCTTGGGCTTTGTCCATGTTCTTGTATACCCATGAAGCTAATTTCAAAAGATTGATTCCTTTGTGGGCTTCGATTTGATTCACTAGATTTGGGTTTGGTATGAGGCTAGTAAGCATGTCATGTGCATTTATTGGTTTGATCATGCTAGCCATCCTTGATTCTTCTCCTTGCTTCATCTTTCTTAATCCAAAGAGCATCTCTACTTCCTCTAAGAGAATGGTGGCTTCAAAAGTGGGAAAGAGGAAGGTATGAGTGTTTGGATGCCATAATTCTATTAGTGCTCCTATGGAGGCCCAATCTAGGTGGATATCATCATAGTGGGTAGCATGGGTTATAAGGCCATGTAGGTGACATCTGCTAAGAAAAGATCTCATGTCCAAAGAGAGTTTAGAGAGGAGTAAGGGGAGCCATTTAATTCTTAAGAACCTCCTTGGTCCCGGTACATTTGGGTAGTCCTGAAAAAACATAAAAGGAAGAGAAGAAGAGAAGAGAATGCAATCAGAGTTTTTGAAAAGAGAAGAGGAAGAATGAAATAGAAGCATTAAATTAAAAATAACTTACTTGGCCTTTGGCTATCCTCCCGCTTATGTGGCTTGCAACTTCAGAGATCCTAGGAAATCCCATCCTAGGCTTCTTAGAAGGCCTCTGCATCACCATCATCTTGTCCATCCTCTCTTTCGGTTTGAAGAATACCTGCGATTCCTTGTTTACTACTTTTGAGTTCTAATTGAGTGTCTGGCTGATGCAATGATCAGTCAGTCGATGAGTGTAGCAGAGGACTCATCGCCTTTTATAATGATTCGGAGCTTTGGCTAGCCATTTAGAACATCACAGTTTGAGTTTGAGTTCGAATCAGTCGATGGAGGTTTGATTCCGAGCAGGGAACGGAGTGCCAGTAAGATAGTTAATTGACGACATATAGCTTGGCGTCATTTATTTGGTTGGCGTCATTCTCAGTGTCGTCATTTATCCAGTGCCTCTCTTGAGGGCGTCAGTTTCAATCCGATTCCAAGTGTAATGGTACTTTTAATTAACGCCCCAATGACCGTCGTCATTTATTGTATTGATGCCACTGCATAGGGTCATCTTTTCCTGAGCTTACACTTTTGAATTGCTTTACAGCATGATGATTGTTGATGAACTTAAGTGCTATTATATCTTGATGAAGTTTATCATGTCATGCACTTATGATCATACTTAGAGCTTATTGAGCTTATGATCTTTATTAAGCGGATGATTCTTTACTGAGCTAATAATTTTTGAGCATAGAAAAGCGCAAGTTATGCAGGTCTTCAAACGATTGGATTTCTTCCGCTGGTAACACCATTCCATCCTTGTATCTCTCCTATACGCATTGTTACTATATGATATCTACGCTATTATAGCATATCAAGGACCTTGTGGTTCTGATGAACCTGGAATTTGAGTTCCCCTCCATCAAAAATAGTGATAATTCCAAGCGAGTCTTGATCACACGGATAGGCCGTTGAATCATCTAAGGTTTGGGACGACGGCTTCGGCTTAGTGTCAGCTTAGAGATCTAGATTCTGATCAAATCGTGATGGTTTAGCAATATTATCCTTGATTATCTTCTATTTTAGTTTGTTTTAATTTTTCTTTTAGCCCAGCATGCATCATGTAGGACTTTGAGCTCTAATGATGAAAATCCTCATATTACGCCAATAATGAGGGCCACCCGCTCTTAATGGAGTTGACATGAGATATTTCATTCCAAATCAAGTACTTTATTCTCCCTGAAGTCGCTCAGGCTGGTTCCTTGAAAAGCATTTATTTGCTGGGTCTTTATCTCAATTCATTTTATTTTCTGCAAATCCACCTTGGTTGTAGCACGTCCACATTGGCTGGTAACCGCTCTCCAATGGTGTCTTTCCTTCCGTGCCCTCGCGCACATTTTTTTCTTTAAGATTAGTCCCTTCATCCAGCTAATCATTGCTTCCTTGTAATCATCCAAAGTTGTTTCATTTAGAATCCTGGAAAGATTTCCAACGCTTAGTGTCGGAGGCGTGTCCCATCACACCTTGGCATCTACTTATCAGTTCGTTCTCACTTCATTCCGCTCGTTACACTTTCGCTTCATTTCGTTTCACTCCCTTGCAAAGCAGACGCCAAGGCGGGGCAGCTGTAGACACGCCAAAATCGATGCTATATTGAGTAAATCTCATGTCGCCATATGACGCCCCAAACTGGACTTCAATATCGGCTTAATATGAAGTTTTTCTAATTTCTCCATATTTAGTTGTAAATTCTTGGCTTTTTTGCTTTAATAATTGAAATTAACGCTTGGATGGAGGGAGTCATTTAATTGACGACCTAGTTAGGGGCATTTTCTTAAATAAACGACTGTTCAAACGGTCGTCGATTCCTGGATTTTACAAATTCTAACGAAAATAAAACTCAAGGTAATTGACGTCCTATTGAGGGGCGTTGATTATTTAACGCCCGTTCAAACAGGCGTCATTTGACAATTTTAAATAAGGAAAGTCCTTTATTTCTATAATTAAATTCAAGAATTGACGACTGTGTGAATGTCGTCATTTCAATTGACGCCCCTAGCTAGGTCGTCATTTTCACTTCCGTCTCCCTTTCACCTGCTTCTTTCCAGTAGTAACCATTTCCCCATTTTGCACCTTGTGTTCGATTGGGAAGAGGGTTCCTTATTGAGGATTCATTGCCTTGTTTTAAGGCAAGGATTTTTGGCCCTATAAATACCCCCTTGAATCCCTCACGCGCGAGAGAGAACGCAGAAGAAGAGAAGAGAGAAGAGGAGAAGAACCAAAAAAGAAAAGTTAACAAGAGCTAACAACTGAGAGAGTTTTTTTACATAAAGAGAGGGTTTCTTCCTTTCGTTTGTAGGAACTCCTTCCAAGGGCATTCCTCCACAGGTGATTCTTCTCCAGGCGGTGTTCTCCCTCCACCAGTAGCAGTTCTTCATCCTGCTACAGTCGCTGAAGCTCTTCCTCTCCCTTTACTGCTGCACACACAGCAGAGAGGGCATTTTCTCTTTGTTATTTTAGTTGTCATCATATCATCATCACATGCACTCTTTCTTTCTAGCTCTCTGCTAGAAACGTTCTCAGTACATCGAGTATCTTGCTTTGCATACCATTGCATTTATTATACCCAACCTTGTTACTCCTCTTAGGGGTTTTAAAACCAAAACACACAAGGTGTGTGTCCATGCTTAATTTGATTGATTTCTATACTTCTAGAGCATTGATACTACACATCTTTGGCTAATCCATATCTTTATTTTGTGTGTTTATGCAAGGGTAATCAAGCTATAAACCCCCTTCATCGGCCGGCCGATAGAAGGAGGAAGGAAGAACCCCCAATCTCACCCACTCAATACAAGGTACATGCGATCACTCCTTTGATATTTTGAGGTAATCCCTCTGGCGATCACCCTCCTTAGAGCATCCCATGCTCAACCCCTTTCTTTTTCATATCCACATGTTTTAGCATAGTTTCTTTTTATCCCTAATAATAATTAATCATCTTTTTTATCATTCAATTCTCTCTCTTTTAAAAATGTGTATGTGACACGTTCACAGGACTGAGCCCCGCAGTCTCACAACATGAGCAAGCAATAAGCCCTGAAGCCGAACCGGTGAAGCAACCGCCGCGGTGCATGAGGCCAGAGCTCATCACTCAAATATGCAAAGAAGTTGACAACCTCATTGATGTGGGTTTCGTCGAAGAAAATCAATATACCACGTGGCTAGCTAATATTGTGCCCGTGAAGAAGAAGAATGGGCAGATCCGGATATGTGTTGACTTCCGAGATCTGAATAAAGCCTGCCCCAAAGATGACTTTCTAGTTTCAATAACGGAGGTCATGATAGATGCAACAACAGGCCATGAGACCCTATCATTCATGGATGGGTCGTTCGGCTATAACCAAATATGGATCCCGGAACATGATCGGGTCCACACTACCTTCCTAACTCCCAAATGTATTTATCATTACAATAGGATGTCGTTCGGATTAAAGAACGCTGGCGCAACTTATCAGCAGGCGATGACTAGAATATTTTATGAACTGCTCTACCATAAGGTCTAGTGCTACATAGATGACCTGGTAGTCAAGACCAGAAAGAAAGAAGACCATCTGCAGGACCTCCGAGTCATCCTTCAGAGGCTAAGGTAGTATGAATTGAAGATGAACCCTATGAAGTGTGCGTTCGGAGTATGGAGCGGAAAGTTCTTGGGTTTCATTGTCAGATACCGGGGAATTGAAATAGACCCCGTAAAGATCAAAGTAATTCAGGGGTTACCCTCACCGAGGAACCTCTCCGAACTGAGATCTCTACAAGGCCCCCTGGCGTACATCCGACGGTTTATATCCAACTTGTCAGAGCGATGCCAGCCCTTTCACAAGCTAATGATGAAAAATGTTCCCTTTTACTGGGACAAAGATTGCCAGACAGCCCTTGACAAGCTCAAAGACTATCTAAAGACTCCTCCAGTGCTGGGCACACCGGTGAAAGGACGGTCGCTGGTTTTGTACATAGTAGCCATATATAACTCCCTGGGGGCAATGCTAGCCCAGAATAATGAAGAAGGGAAAGAACAAGCCCTCTACTACCTTAGTCGAAGAATGGTCAGAACTGAGGAGAGGTACACCTATATCGAGAAGATCTGCCTGGCACTGGTTTTCGCGGTCAAGAAGCTTCGACACTATATGCTGTCGCATGAAGTTAAGCTAATCTCCAAGTAAGATCCGCTTAAATATATCATGTCTCAACCAGCACTCAAAGGCCGCCTAGGTAAATGGGCGGTGATCCTCATGGAGTATGATATCTCCTACGTGCCGCAAAGGTCCATCAAGGGCCAAGCCATCGCAGACTTCTTTGCTGAACATCTAGTACCTAGAGACTGCCCGCTAGAACCAGAGCTTCCTGAAGATGAAACCCTAGAGGTCGGCCAGGTGCAGCCCTCTCTATGGCAACTGCAATTTGACGGCGCTTCCAGAATTGATACCTCAGCTACTGGGTCAGCCAGAGTCAGAGCGGGGGCAGGCATAGTCCTGAAATCTCCAGAAGGAGAAGTCATATATACATCTTGTTCGATAAACAAGCCATGCATAAATAATGAAGCAGAATATGAAGCCATAATAATCGAGTTGCAGATTGCTCTGTCCATGGAGATCTAGATGTTGGAAGCATTCGGGGATTCCATGCTAGTCATAAAACAGCTGGAAGGAGAGTTTGATGTGCGGAAACAAGAGCTCCTCCCTTATTATCAGCTGGAATTCCGCTTGATGGCGAAGTTCTATTTCATCAAAATCAAGCATATTAATCGAGGACAGAATGCTGAGGCGGATGCCCTCGCGAAGCTGGCTAGCTCTTTGGGAATCCCGTCAAACACAAGCCTGAATATAGCAGTAATCAACCGTCGGTAGGTCCCCAGTGTAATAGAGGTTCTGGCCGATGAACAAGAAAATGAAGTGGCAGCTGTCGAAGAAGTTCAGCGGCCCGATTGGCGGGAACACCTTCTGCGTTGGTTTCAGCACCAACAGCTCCCGAAAGAAAAAGAACAAAGAATGAAACTCCTGAGGGTCAAAGGCTCTTACGAGATGAGAAGCGAAACTTTGTTCTGAATAATGGCTGATGCTCGAAAGAAAGTTTTGCTCCGTTGCTTCTCTTCAGTAGAAGCTGGATAGGTAATGCAAGAAGTCCATGCCGGGTCAGTTGGAGCACACCAGGCTGGGTCGAAAATGAAAATTGAAATAAAGAAATTGGGCTATTATTGGCCCACCATATTTGATGATTGCTGCAAGTTTGCTAAAGCTTGCCAAAAATGTCAAGAGCACGCCAACGTGTCCAGGAGACCGCTGGTGCCGCTACATCCCACCATACCAAGTTGGCCATTCGCCCAATGGGGCACGGACGTGGTAGGGCCACTGCCAGCATCTTCATCAAGGTGCAGATATATCTTGGCAACCACAGATTACTTCTCCAGATAGGCAGAAGCAGTTGCGCTAAGAGATGTGACAGGAGAATTGGTCGCAAGATTTTTTCGACAGAATATAATATTCTAGTTCGGGGTTCCCAGCCGAATTATCTGTGATAATGGCAGCCATTTCAGAAAATAGAAGGTTTATCGGCTGGTCGATAAATACAAGACTGATTGTAGGACCTTATCCCCCTACAACCCTCAGGCCAATGGACTTGCAGAAGCCTTCAATAAAATGCTATGCACGCTGCTAGCAAAGACTGTCAAGTCTAACAAAAAGGACTGGGAAGAAAAGATGTACGAAGCACTTTGGGCCTATCGTACGGTCTATAAAACCCCAACCGGCTATTCACCATTCTCCCTCGTATATGGGTCGGAGGCTGTGGTGCCGATTGAATTGGAGGTCCCCTCGCTGCGAGTTGCCATCCAGCATGGGTTGGCTAACGGCGAACAAACCAACATAGAAAGAAGACTGGAAGAGCTTGCCGAACTCGAAGGAAAGTGCCTTCGCACGCAACAAAATATTCAACTCTACCAAGCTCGCATGGCCCGTGCTTTTGACAAGCTGGTCAAAGGTCGAGAATTCAAGAAGGGTAACCTAGTAATGGTCAAAAGAAGAGAAGTGATGACCTCCAAACCCAAAGGGAAGTTGGTTGAAAACTGGGTCGGACCGTATGCTGTCCGTCGAGTATATGAAGAGGGTGCATACGTCCTTGTAGATCACAAAGGAGTCGTCCAGTTCTCTCCCCTTAATGGAAAACATATAAAGCTGTATCATACAGCTCAACTGGCATTCCCAGAATGACCGAAACATACCTTGGTCTAGTGGCACTCCGCCTTGGCCGAGCTCTACCTACCTTGGTCTAGTGGCACTCCGCACTGGCCGAGCGCTACCTACCTTGGTCTAGTGGCACTCCGCTCGGGCCGAGCTCCACCCACCTTGGTCTAATGGCACTCCACCCTGGCCGAGCTCTGCCCACCTTGGTCTAGCGGCACTCCGCCCAGGCCGAGCTCTAGCCACCTTGGTCTAGTGGCATTCTACCCTGGCCGAGCTCCCAAAAATTACATATAATATAAGATTGCCATTACAGGCCCTACGTCCGAATCGGCATGAAATCTACCCTTTGCGTTAGCATTGCCTTCTTGCTAATGAATAAACCCCCTTTTTTTTATTTTCAGCGCAAGACTTCGTGTCCTAGCCGACTCTCTCACAATATCGCCATTACGGGCCTTACGCCCGAATCGGCATGAAATCCATCCTTTGCATTAGCATTGCCTCCTTGCTAACGAATAAACCCCTTTTCCGACAAAAGACTTCGTGTCCTAGCCGACCTTCATACAATATCACCATTACGGACCTTACGTCCGAATTGGTTAAAACTTCTCCTTTGCGCTGGCATTGTTCCTCTGCCAATGAATAAACTGCCTTTACTGGCATAAGACCCTGTGCCTCAGTCAGTAGCTATCTGCCATCACCAAGGGTCAAATATCACATGTTGACCTGTCAGCATTGTCATGTCATATGAATTGAACAAAAAAAAGAATAAAAAAATGGGGGTTAAAATAGAGGTGTCCCGCCGGTCTTGTTCCTACATTAGGACAAAGGCAAAAATGGCTATAACCCGGCTTTGGTGAAAACCTGAAAGAGCGCCGCAGGCATAATCGGGTACCCCGCCACGTGAAAACCCAAAAGGGCGCGTGGGCAAAAGCAAGAGGGGGCTGGCTTTGACGAAAACCCGAAAGGGCGCTTGAGCCAGTAATGTGGTAATTCAAAGTTCCTCTTCACCCTCATCCCAAAGAAACTTCGAAAAGGACGATCACCACAAGTCCCGCCGGAGATCTTTTCTCTCTACAAACTTACGTTCGACCCTTGCCATCATCGGCAAGATTAGTCGACATTTTCCCCTTAACTTGGACCTTCCATCCTCGTTAATGAATAAACATATCTTTTGCTTTGGCATTTAACCAATGTCGATGAACAAACTTGTGTTCGGTCCTCGTCATCATCGGCGAGATTGGTCGACATTTTCCCTTAACTTGGACCTTCCATCCTCGTTAATGAATAAACCTATCTTTTACTTTGACATTTAACCAATGTCGATGAATAAACATGTGTTCGGCCCCCGTCATCATCGGCAAGACCGGTCGACATTTCCCCTTAACTTGGACCTTCCGTCCTTGTTAATAAACATATCCTTTGCTTCGGCATTCATCCAATGTCGATGAACAAGCTACTGTCGACCCTTGCCGCTATCGGTAAGATCGGTCAATACTCCCTTAACTTGGACCTTCCGTCCTTGTTAATGAATCTACTTTTGCTTCAACATTTAACCAGTGTCGACAGACAAGCTTGTGCTCGACCCTCGCCATCATCGGCAAGGCTAGTCGACGTCTCGTTAGCCCAGATCTCCTCATCCGTTGCTGACAAACGAGTCCACATTCATCCCGGATCCGTTCCGTGAATCAAAAAAAAAGAAAGAAAAAAAAAGAAAAGAAAAGAGAAGAATGAGTCTTAAAATAGAGGTGCCCCGCCGAACTTGTTCCTAGATCAGGACAAGGGCAAAAATGGCTATAACCAGCTATGGCGAAAACCCAAAAGGGCACCGCGGGGAAAATCGGGTACCCCGCCACATGAAAATCCGAAAGGGCGCGTAGGTAAAAGCAAGAGGGGGTGATGCGGGACGAGATCACGGACACGACAAGCTCGCGATCGTCCCTTAACGAGGGAAGCGTCGGACGTGCACGGTTGAGAAACTGACAAGAGCTAGGGTGGTCGGCTCGCACTTTCGTGCCCGGATCGGGTCACGGGACGGTCTCGCTCACTCTCTCGCAGCAGCGGTGATATGAAATTATATCGAGCTAGGTCCTAAAACATGCTCTCTAGCAGTGGCATAAACAAGTATATATGAAAATAAGCAAATGCCAAGTAAGGGAGCGAATGTGATACCTCCACGCGCTCGGCGTGGGGAAGACGGACCCGGCCGAAGTCGTACTCCCGAGACAGTTCATACATAAAGATTATAGTAATGAGTTACAGCCCACTCCATGTAGGGAGGTAAAGGGCGACACAATGGGGTCCGGGAGGACCGATTTTGGGTTGACGGGCGGCTTCTCGCGTAGCTTCGGCCGCACACGTACTCGCGCCTGTGGGGCCCACTTGCTGTCCGGAGGGGCCGTGTGGGACCCGGTGGCACCGCTGTGATGGTGGATGCCTGGATGAGCACTCCCTGGAGTGGAGGCATGCTGGTTCACCGGCCGGAGGCCGGGCGGCTCCGATCGGCACCGGTCGGAACAACCGGCCACGGATCTGCAACTTCTGGTTTTCAGCGCGCGTCCCGGCGAGAATGGGCGCTGCGATCAGCCCCGATGTCGGATCGACACGACACTGGCGCCGTTGGAAAGCTAACTTCAAATCCTTCAATCTAGGCCTAGAGATCTGGCTTGGATCTGCACAGATCTGGGCTTTAATGAATTTACAACTTCCTGTTGTATAGTAGCCTAACACTCAGATCTGCAGGGTTATTCTCTGAGAACTGCCTTTGACGGCTATGAAGACCTTAGATTCAGACTTTGACTTCTTCATGAAAGTTGTAGACACTTGAGCTAGGAAGACGGAAAAACTAGTTTGGACAAGTTTCGATGTGGCTATGAATTGATAGGAGTTTTTTACTAACAGTGGGTCGGATCTAGAATCTGACTGAAAGCACTGTAGCTAAGATAGAACACGAATTTTGAAAAATATGTAGATGGATGATCAAAAATTAAGAAAATTTTTGGATGTAGGGGATTATAGAAAGAACTCTCAGTAAAATTGGGAGCCCTAACAAAAATCAAAAGATGGGTCGGAGGTGGGAGACACAGAGCTGATGTCACTGTAGACAGAGATAAAACAGATCTGGGAATGATAGAAGACCAAAAATGTAAAAATACTAAACGATGGAATTTGGATCTGAATGTTTTTGTGGAGGAGGGGATGGAAGATAGGAACACACCATAAAAATTTCAAACCACGAAGACGCCGTGGCTGGTAGCAGGATTTTCGTGAAGGCACCTCTGTCCAGTAGGACAGAAAACTAAAGACGGAGTCGCGGCGGCTCGAAGGCGGCACGAACGGCGGCGGCGGCGGCACCGGTGAAGATCAGAGGTTGAGAGGGGGAGATAGAAGATTGATACACTCTAGAACTTGGGGTTGGAGGAGATGAACACCAGGGGAAGGGAGAGGGGCACAAGAAGCTCTTGGCTTTTCCAACAATTTTTCACATAATTTCTTCATTAATCTCTAATGACACTATACATAGGCTTATATAGAAAATAGCAAGGGGTGGGGGGGCTGATAATTTCGTGGGAAATATGCCATTTTCTTCCCCCATGTGGTCAAAACTCAAAATAAATAAATTACATATGGAGGGAGCACTACTTTGACTAGGTAGGTAAGGTAGGTGGCCAACCTTTGAAATTTTAACCCCTTTGTCTCCCATGTGGTCAATTAGCATTCAAACCTTCTAGATGGCCACCTAGGATGGTTGACCAGCCCCACATGGATGAGGTGGACCAATGGGGAAGGGGAGGGGGCCCCCTAGCTGGACCTACTACACATTTGCACAAAAACCCAAACAATCCTAGGGAATGACACATTGGCTTACCAAGCCTTACAATTGTACATATACTTTCCCAAGGATATAAAAGCAAACTAAAGGACACAAATGCAAAATAACAATGTCAGTGCTCGGCGTCGATTCCCATCAATTCTCCCCGGGTGGGAGGAACTCGACCCCGTCGAGTAGAGGTATGGATGCTCGAGTACTCCGGCGGATTCGTCACCGTGCCAAGTAGCGCGGGTATGCTCCACTCCAAGTGACCGTCACCTGCTCATTCCATATATACTCGATATGCGCAAGCTGCCATGGGCTAGAGGTGGACACTCCGGGTGGGGCACTCTCAAAGGGAAGGAAGCAGCTCGAAGACTCACTAGGAATCACCGCTGAGTCCCTGTAGGTGACTGATCCGGGTATAGATGTAGAACCGATCCCATACTCATCGAATGAGTCCACTCGCCTCTTACTCATAAGAGAACGACAACGAGCTTGCACAAGACACATGCAGACAAACGACACACAAACCATGCAAACAAACCACACAAAACAAACCACACAAGGAAAACACACCGACTCATATATGACCCTAGACATACCTAATGTTAGTCCGACCCGTACATGGGTGACGACAGACCAGGACACCCGAACGTGTGCCATGCATGCATGTGGTGCAACTGGGAATGGATGGCATGGGGAACACCTATATGTTGGGTGTGGTTATGCGTGGATGGTCTTTTGAATGTGGGCGACTCGGGTGGTTTAGAAGGGCCGGGTGTAGGTGGGTCGGGGTTGGTGGATGTAGATGGCCCATCCCGAGGGGAAGGGGCATAAAAGTGGGCTTCCTTGAAGAAGGGGAGTACGGGTGGTAACTCGAGAAGCCTAATAGTGAAGGGGTCAAAATGGTCAAAGAAGGTATGACCCCTTGTGGTGGGTTCCCACAAGTCACGGTCCCACATGTAGAAGTTTTGAAGGTGTGGGTAGTCACCTTCTTGAATTGTAACGGGTGGGACGGGGATCGTAGGCAAGATGTATGATTCCTCCCTCGAACAAAAGGGTATGAATTCGGGCTCGTCCGGTAAAGGGAGGAGTAAGAGGACCTCCGTGGTGACACAACCCACGGTGCACTCGGAGGTAATGGACCCGAAGGCCGGATGGGTGAAGCTAAGACTAGCGGGTTGGTCAAAGCCTCGCGCCAAAAGATGCGTCAACTCCCATTGTGAATCCAATCCCATGACAAGATCGTCCAATGTGTCAACATGGTGACGAGATCGAAAGGTGGTATGGAATGAGTTGACTGGCACTAAAGGTAAGGTGGGGTCCATGGACGGGAAGGGATGTGGGACCAAGCCATCCTTGAGCCAACTAAGAAGTGGCTCGGCTATGTAAAGTGTTCCCGTAAGAAACACGGGTGGCTCGGGCTTTGGTAGCTCCAAAGAAGAAGGTTCCGAATAGAGCTCGGAAGGAGCGGGTGGTGAGGGAGCACCTACGAGAGGTGAAGAAGCACTTATCCTTTCCAACAAATCCGAAATCATTTTCTTGCATTCCTCAAAGGAACGGGTTGGAGTAGGGACCTTGGGGTGGACTCGCTCCTCGTCCCTCGGCCTAGGTGTGGTCCTAGGCTTGGCTATAAGCGGGGCTTCCACTCGGTTGGAGGTACTTGAGTGGGTTGGGATGGGGGTGCCAAGGGGAGGCTGGTTGGAGGTGACTGGGCGGGCCACTAGATTGGGGTTGCCTTGGTGGGCTTGGATGGCGGTGAAGGGGTGGGATTGGGTAGAGGTGTGGCCCACTTGATTGTGGGTGAGTTGGTGGGGTTGGTGAGTGGTATGAACTCCGTGGTTGGAGGTAGGTGGGCGGGGAACGTAGGCCCTCCTAAGCGCTCTCTTCATTTCCCACCATGACTCGATGGGCCTTAGATTCCTATCCTCCCTCCAATATTTGATGTTCCTCCAAGTTGCGGCGGCTTCGCCAAAAAGTCACCTTTTGGCAACATCGACTTGCATGGGCCCGTACATGATGTACACCTTGAAGTAATCATCCATGATGGCTTCCCATTCTAGATAGACACTCGGGTCATCGGACCCGTAGAAGTCCCGGGTTTCGGGCCTCGTGGGGTGGTTCGGGTGGTCCTTCCATTTGAGATAGTATCGCCACCATCCGGGAGTTTGGGAATCCATGGGTGATTGGGGACTAGTGGGTGGGCATGCCGACAGTAGTAGATAAACCAACTAGACAATAGACTACAACCCTAGACATGACGACTAAGACTCGGTACGTGGCGGAGATAACCGATCCAAAGATCACTCGCGCAAGTGTGCGGCCTTCCCGATAGGCATAGCCTAACGTTCGGGCAACACCTTTTGATATACCGGGTTATTGGGATGCGATGCAAAAGACACATTTTTTTGTTTTAAAACAATGATGACCCTAAACACGACTTTGACAATGACTAATGACTCGATGTAAATGACACGATTTTTTTTTACACCCTAGACTCAAACTTGGCTCTGATACCAAATTGATGCGGGACGAGACCACGGACACGACAAGCTCGCGATCGTCCCTTAACGAGGGAAGCGTCGGACGTGCGCGGTTGAGAAACCGGCAAGAGCTAGGGTGGTCGGCTCGCACTTTCGTGCCCGGATCGGGTCACGGGACGGTCTCGCTCACTCTCTCGCAGCAGCGGTGATATGAAATTATATCGAGCTAGGTCCTAAAACATGCTCTCTAGCAGTGGCATAAACAAGTATATATGAAAATAAGCAAATGCCAAGTAAGGGAGCGAATGTGATACCTCCACGCGCTCGGCGTGGGGAAGACGGACCGGCCGAAGTCGTACTCCCGGGACAGTTAATACATAAAGATTACAGTAATGAGTTACAGCCCACTCCACGCAGGGAGGTAAAGGGCGACACAATGGGGTCCGGGAGGACCGATTTCGGGTTGACGGGCGGCTTCTCGCGTAGCTTCGGCCGCACACGTACTCGCGCCTGTGGGGCCCACTTGCTGTCCGGAGGGGCCGTGTGGGACCCGGTGGCACCGCTGTGATGGTGGATGCCTGGATGAGCACTCTCTGGAGTGAAGGCACGCTGGTTCGCCGGATGGAGGCCGGGCGGCTCCGATCGGCACCGGTCGGAACAACCGGCCACGGATCTGCAACTTCTGGTTTTCAGCGCGCATCCCGGCGAGAATGGCCTCTGCAATCAGCCCCGATGTCGGATCGACACGAGACTGGCACCGTTGGAAATCTAACTTCAAATCCTTCAATCTAGGCCTAGAGATCTAGCCTGGATCTACACGGATCTTGGCTTTAATGAATTTACAACTTTCTGTTGTACAGTAGCCGAACACTCAGATCTGCAGGGTTATTCTCTGAGAACTGCCTTTGACCGCTATGAAGACCTTGAATTCAGACTTCGACGTCTTCATGAAAGCTGTAGACACTTGAGCTAGGAAGACGGAAAAACTAGTTTGGATAAGTTTCGATGTGGCTACGAATTGATAGGAGTTTTTTACTAACAGTGGGTCGGATCTAGAATCTGACTGAAAGCACTATAGCTAAGATAGAACACGAATTTTGAAAAATATGTAGATGGCGGATCTAAAATTAAGAAAATTTTTAGATGTAGGGGATTATGGAAAGAAATCCCATTAAAATTGGGAGCCCTAAAAAAAATCAAAAGATGGGTCGGAGGTGGGAGACACAGAGCTGATGTCACTGTAGACAGAGATAAAACAGATCTGGGAATGATAGAAAACCAAAAATGTAAAAATACTAAACGATGGAATTTGGATCTGAATTTTTTTTTGGAGGAGGGGATGGAAGATAGGAACACACCATAAAAATTTCAAACCACGAAGAGGCCGTGGCTGGTAGCAGGAGTTTTGTGAAGGCACCTCTATCGAGCAGGACAGAAAACTGAAGACGGAGTCGCGGCGGCTCGAAGGCGGCACGAACGGCGGCGGCGGCGGCACCGGTGAAGATCAAAGGTTGAGAGGGGGAGATAGAAGATTGATACACTCTAGAACTTAGGGTTGGAGGAGATGAACACCAGGGGAAGGGAGAGGGGCACAAGAAGCTCTTAGCTTTTCCAACAAATTTTCACATAATTTCTTCATTAATCTCTAATGACACTATACATAGGCTTATATAGAAAATAGCAAGGGGTGGGGGGGCTGATAATTTCGTGGGAAATATGACATTTTCTTCCCCCATGTGGTCAAAACTCAAAATAAATAAATTACATATGGAGGGAGCACTACTTTGACTAGGTAGGTAAGGTAGGTGGCCAACCTTTGAAATTTTAACCCCTTTGTCTCCCATGTGGTCAATTAGCATTCAAACCTTCTAGATAGCCACCTAGGATGGTTGACCAGCCCCACATGGATGAAGTGGACCAATGGGGAAGGGGAGGGGGCCCCCTAGCTGGACCTACTACACATTTGCACAAAAACCCAAACAATCCTAGGGAATGACACATTGGCTTACCAAGCCTTACAATTGTACATATACTTTCCCAAGGATATAAAAGCAAACTAAAGGACACAAATGCAAAATAACAATGTCAGTGCTCGGCGTCGATTCCCATCAGGGGGCTGACTTTGGCGAAAACCCGAAAGGGCGCTTAAGCCAGTAAAGTGATGATTTAAAGTTCTCAAACATCCTTTTGACCCTTGTCATCATCGGTAAGATTGGTCAACCTCCTTGTGACACTTGTCATCATCGGTAAGATCGGTCAACCTCCTTGTGACCTTTGTCATCATCGGCAAGATCGGTCGATCTACTTTTGACCTTTGTCATAATCGGTAAGATAGGTCAACCTCCTTGCGACCCTTGTCATCATCGGTAAGATCGATCAACCTCCTTGTGACCCTTGTCATCATCGGCAAGATCGGTCGATATACTTTTGACCTTTATCATCATTGGCAAGATCGGTCAACCTCCTTGGGACCCTTGTTATCATCGGCAAGATCAGTCAACCTCCTTGCGACCCTTGTCATCATCGGTAAGATCGGTCGATCTACTTTCGACCCTTGTCATCCTTGGCAATATCGGTCAACATCCTTTTGACCTTTGTCATCATCGGCAAGATCGGTCAACCCCCTTGCGACCCTTGTCATCATCGGCAAGATCGGTCAACCCCCTTGCGACCCTTGTCATCGGCAAGATCGGTTGATCTTCTTGCGACCCCTTGTCATCATCGAGAAGATCGGTCGATCTTCTTGTGACCCTTGTCATGATCGGCAAGATCAATCAACATCCTTTTGACCCTTGTCATCATCAGCAAGATCGGTCAACCTTCTTGCGACCCTTGTCATCATCGGCAAGATCGGTCGATCTTCTTGTGACCCTTGTCATCATCGGCAAGATCGGTCAACATCCTTTTGACCCTTGTCATCATCAGCAAGATCGGTCAACCTCCTTGCGACCCTTGTCATCATCGGCAAGATCGATCGACCTACTTTTGACCCTTGTCATCATCGGCAAGATCGGTCAACATCCCTTTGACCCTTGTCATCATCGACAAGATCGGTCCGCATCTATTGACCCTTGTCACCATCGACAGGACCAGTCAACCTTTCCCCTAACTTGGACCTTTCGTCCTTGTTAAGTAATCAAACTTCTTTACCTCGGCATTCAGCCAATGTCGATGACCAAACCCACCACTTGACCCTTGTCACCATCGGCAGGACCGGTCAACCTTTCCCCTAACCTGGACCTTTCATCCCCGTTAACCAACAAGCCTCTTTCGCCTCGGCATTTAACCCATGTCGATGAATAAACTCTACCCTCAGTTTTTGTCACCATCGACGAATCCTGTTGACAAGTCTTTTGACCTTATTCTTTGGTCCTAGGAGGCCTCTACACCCCCGTCCTTCAAACTTTCGGCCTACATTAGCCATGTTTTGGCCTCGAGAATAGTTACGCCGCAGTGGAGCGAACACCTCACCCCTTTGCTGAAGGCGTAAGCGCTCTCCTGCCATAGTAACTTACATATTCAGACTAAGCTAACTGGCTAGAGAAAAAATATAATAAGCAAGTGAAGTCGCGATTTAGCGGCAAAGAAAGATATTTCATTGCTATAAGGTAGCAAAATACATGATTACTCGAGGCATTCCCCGAGATACATAAAGATCTACCAAAAAGGGGAATCGACAAAAGGGGCTATTGTAGTGGACGTCGGAAGATATCCTCCAGCTCCAAGATACCCAAGGAAGGGTGGCGGGTCAGCTCCTGCAGTCGAGACTCGGTAGCCTCTAGCTGTGATAGCTTTTCTTCGAGAGAAGTGGCTTGTCCTTTGGCCAATTCGGCTTCCTCCACGTTCTGGACTTCCAGACGCTCAGTCTCTTGAAGCTCGGTCTCAGCCCTGGAAAGTTCAGCATGCAGTTCTGCTATCCGAGCTGTGAGGAAAGTTTGGCACTGTGAAGAAGTGCTGGCTGCATCTCTCATCTGCTCTGCAGTCCCTCTCAAAGAGGCAAGAGCAGTTCGGCATTCAACTCGCTCTAGTGTTATGGCCGTCAGTTGATCAGCTACTTCTCAGCCAAGAAATTCCCTTCTATTCACATACTTTAACAGCAATACTACCTATGGCGTCCAGTCGTCCAAGGGGCAGTCAAAAGCCAACAGTGAACGGGAAAGGTGCTCCACCAGGACCCTCAACTGTACATAAGTTAGATCTCGGCTAGCTGCTATAGTCTGCTGAAGGGTTCCAAGAATTGCCACACTAGGTCGCTTGATGATTGCAAACCAAGTGGTGACGTCTTGAGAAGCTGGAAATCCACCCTGCTATCCACAGTAGCCCAGATATCGTCGCTCATCTCAGAAGATGATGACAACATGATTTACAGGGCACCTACACTGGAACCAACTCCAGCAGTTGACGCAACGGGCAAAGTCTCGACGACAGCAACCTCCCCGCCAACCTCTCGGGGTGAAGCTGCACCGGGAGCATCAATAGCCGATGACACTTGCTCCTCGCACTCAGTCTGGCTGACCTCCACAGGGGCAGCTTCTGTACCAAGAGCCAAGGCCTTGGAAGCCCCGACCTCTCCTTCAACAATTTCTCCCGCTTCTATCTCGGGAGGGCCACTTTTCTCCGGGGATGACGCTTTGTCAGCATCAAGTGGTTGAGGCTCTGCGACTGCTACCAATGCATCAACCCCCGCAACTGCCCCAGGTCCCTCCAGACCTGCTACTGCCGCATAGTCTTTGGGATACCGCAGAGCGATAGGCCGCAAGACTGGCGGGAATGTTGGTTGACCCGCGCCCAAAGCCGGGAGAGGTATCTGCACCGTTATGGTCGACAGTGCCACCTCAGCCTGCACCATAAATATGTCTCAGGCAGCTGATAGAAAAAGAAGGGAAAAGCAGTAAAGGGGAAATGATAGAGGGATTGTCACTTCAACTGGCACTAAGCTGAAACTTCCTCGTACAGTTCTCCGTCGATTGGTAAGCCGCTGAGCTGCGAAAGGCTCCATATATCCAAAGAAGTCTCTCCCTCTAAAGTATAGAAAGTATTGTACTTAGGGCAGAATACTTCAATCATGCCGCAGCACATGCCTCTGGATATGGGGTAGCGGTACCTCGAGGCGTACACACTATGCCATTGCAAAAGAAGAGAAGATCGAAGAGGCTGCTGCGAAGAACAAAGAGAGCCCGATAGTGAAGAAGAACCAGCTGCTGATCGAGAAAGTCTGACGTAGTTGCTGCTGTTAGAGGAGTTCCTGAGACCAATCCTGCTCCAATCGAGCTGCATTTGGAGTGTTTATTTTGTTGTTGTTTCGCCTGAACCTGCTACACCTTGCTTCTCACATTTTGTGTGTGTGTTTGGCTAGATCGTAGATCTACCAAGTGTGTGTGAACACAAAGGCTATAAGCCGTTTGACACTGTGTGGGTGTGAGGGGTTCATCCCCGTACCAAGCTGTGTATCAGCAGATTGTTAGGGGATCTCTCCCCGTGTGTGTGTTGCTTCTTAGCAGCGGGTAATCCTCACCAAGTTCGCTGAGGGGTGGATGTAGGTTGGCACCAAGGTGCAACCGAACCACCTAAAAATCTTTGTGTCTCTCGGTTTGCAGCTGTGCTCTCTAGATGCTTGCTTAGGCTTGCTTCATCTACTGCCAATCTAATAACTATTACACACACATTACACCACATACCACATGTTTGATCTGCGTGTCTGCTGAGATCACCTATAAAGTTTTTAGGCTATCGGTTAGTGAATTATTCATCTTCATTCGATTTGATTTTTAGGGGGCAGATCTATTCACCCCCCTCTATATATGCTATATTGAGCCTATCACTTAGTGGAAGAAATTTCTTCGCATGTTACTTTTCATGAGATAGGGTCTACTAACCGAGAGCAAGGAAACTCTTCTTCCACTGATGATGTAGGTGACACGATAGAGCTAACAAGAGAAGTACAAGAACCCAAGAACAAGGAAGATCCAACAACCAGAGTAGATGAAGTTGATCAGCTATCGATTTAGGATTTTAGGATGGAGGATCAACCCGATGCAGGACTGTCAAGAGAGTGGAGGTATGCCAGTAGTCATCCACCTCAAAATATCATAAGTGATCCTCTTGCCCAGGTAAGTACACGAAGCCAACTCCGGCACTATAATTTCATTGTATTCCTATCACAGGTGGAACTCAAACGAGTAGAAGATGCCATCCACGATGAATCTTGGGTTATGACCGTGCAGGAGGAACCGAAACAATTTGAACGTAATGAACTTTAGTTCGTAGTCCCTAGACTATCAGACCACTCTATTGTAGGAACCAAGTGGGTTTTTAGGAATAAGTTAAATGAAACATGAGCAATAGTACATAACAATGCTAGAGTAGTTACTCAAGGCTATTCCCAAGATGTGGGAATAGACTATGAGAAGATCTTTGCTCTTATTGTCAGACTGAAAGTGATCAGAATCTTATTGGCTTTTGTCATCTCTCACTCCTTCAATTTATATCAGATGGATGTGAAGAGTGTCTTCCTTAATAGATTCATTAAGGAGGAGGTCTATGTAGCGCAGCCGCCTGGGTTTGAAGACCTTAAGGTTTCTGACCATGTATACAAGCTCACTGAGGCCTTATGTGGGCTGAAATAGGCTTCACGAGCTTGGTATGAGTGGATGATTCAATTTCTACTAGATCACAGGTTCACAAGAGGACAAATTGATAAAATCTTGTTCATCTTTGTTAGAAATGACGACATGTTAGTTGCACAAGTATACGTTAATGATATTATATTCGGTGCTACTAACCGTTCCATGTGCAAAATTTTTGAGAATCTAACGAAGGGTGAGTTCAGGATGAGTATGATGGGAGAGCTCAACGTCTTCATTAGACTGCAAGTAAAGCAGACGGATGAGGGTATCTTCATCAGTCAGACCAAATACACCAAGGAGTTGCTGAAGAAATATGAAATGGATGAATGCAAAGTGGCATCAAGTGCATTGGCTCCTTCCACTAAGCTAGACTCAGACAAAAAGGGTAAGGAGGTAGATGAAAAGCTATACAGAGGTATGATCAGATCCCTCCTTTACCTTATAGCAAGTAAGTCTGATATATTATTTAGCGTATCCATGTGTGCTAGATATCAGACAAAATCTAAAGAATCACATCTAACTACTGTAAAATATATTTTTAAATACTTAAATAGAGCAATTGATCTTGGTTTATGGTATCCATATAGAAATGAGTTCAATATAATTACATACTCAGATACAGATTACGCAGGATGTAAGATTGAAAGAAAAAGAACCATTCGAACATGTCAATTCATTAGGGGTTGTCTGGTTCCATGGTCCTCAAGGAAATAAAATTCCGTGGCACTATCAACTGCAGAGACATAATATGTTACTACTAGCAGTTGTTGTGTTCAGGTAATATGGATCAAACATCAAATGTGTGATTATGGATTTTAGCTCAATAGGATCCCCATGCACTGTGCCAACATTGGTGCTATTAATTTGACCAAAAATTAAGTTCAACACTCTGGAACCAAACATATACAAGTAAGGTATCATTTTATTAGAGATCGTATAGCAAAGGAGAACATATATAGATCTTAGATTCATTGATACAAATCATCAGCTAGCCGATATATTTACTAAACATTTAGCTAAGGATAAGTTCTCCACCATGAGACATGAACTTAACACATACATGTGTTGAAACATAAGTCGATAAATATATGACATATTAACTATTGGAACATATAAGTCTATCACAGTGTGTAATGGAATAGGTGTAAAAATATGCTCCGTTGTCCCTCGAAGAGAGTAGCGCCGCCTTCCAAGACTTTTATTTAGCATGGATCTTTGCTATAATATGAGAGAATAGAGATCTCTTCATGTGATCAGCATGGAAAATGATACCCAAATATTTTTATTGGAGGAGTCTTCGTAGAAAATCTAGTTAGAGCAAGAATAGAGCACAGCAAATTGGCAGGGGAAGGAGGGATGCACGATGAAGCTACTCTTGTAACTATTGACTAGTTGCTCGTAAGAAGCTTCATACTTCCGAATAAATGTGATGAGGTTCCGAATTGAGGATGCACGCCCCGTTATTAGTGAATATGAGAATATCAGTAGTATGCACCTATTTTTATCAGCGAGAAAGATGCCCTATTGATGGAAGATAATTGAGGGCATTTGAAAATAAACGCTTATCTTTAGGGGACACTTGTGAGTGCTCGGCAAAAGATAAAAAATTAAGATTTTTATAAATAAAGTATTGGTAAAAGTGAGTTGATAAAAATATTATTTCTAAAAACACATTAACAAGATACATCGTTACTTTTGATCAAATGTTATAAAATTACCATTGCCATAGCCACTTACTAAGGATGAAAAAAAAAATGAAATATCAGACGGGTCATTTCATACCCACAAAGTTATGGTGAAGGGCATAGTACATGTTCGCACCACGAAGCTAGGCCTCGTTCGAGAATTCATGGACATATGGGATTTTGAGTTGTAATTCCGTATCAATCATACTTTTTTTCAAATGTCATAATCACATCTTAGTTTTAGTGAAAATGACTTTTTAAGAGGAGAGAGAACGTGCCTGAGTTCTCCTGTTGCGGCAAAACTCTTCTCACTAGTTTCTTAGGATTCTCATTAATGAAAAATCCTCTGACACTGTGTAACAGGTACGAAACGTGGATCCTGTGAAAATGAGAAAAGGCAATCGATGTGTCAAACGCACCCGTTAACATAGACATACTAGGTATTTGCTCATCTCGAGTGGAGTCAGATTGATTGATCCCTTAGGTCAGTATGATCCTCTTGTTAAAAATCTATCTAGTATAATCATATACATATGTATATCCAAAATCTTGTGCATTCTACTCTATTCTATATTTTTCATATTAATACATATTTTTTTTATTAAGTAATGATATTTTAATTATATTGATCATATTTTAATATATACTGTTAGATGTGATAGAATATTTTACTGAACACATAAAATATAAGATTCTGGAGGGCTATAAATAAATCTATATAAGAGAATACAAAAGATTTTAGAGATGTGTATGTCATTATCTTCAATATATATATATATATATATATATGAGAATATTAGACAAGGATTGACTAGCTTTTTTCCGTGTCTTAATCAACTTAAAATTAAGTTAAAAAACGGCAAGATGACAGACAGTAGGGTTATACGTGATGAAATACAATTTATTACGGGGATTACACGTAACATGACGATATGAAAAGCATAAACACACGATTCTTCGCGTGCGCGTGTGTGTATATATGTAACTTTATTCAAGGGTGACTTAATTTGATAACGGAACGGGGGTAGAATAAAGTGTGTTATTTCGTCTATCTATTCTTAATCGAATTTGATAATAGAATTAAGTTATCTGAGATCGATTAAAGTTAAAAAAAATTATTCTAAAATTAACTGATTCGATTTTTTTGACATAGAACGAGTTAATCGCAGAATAAAGATAAGTTATTAAATTTTAAAAAAAACTTAAGTAATAACTCACCTGGATCCACCCCGGATATCATATTTTAACATGTTATCAAAGTTGTCTTACAAACTCAACCTAACCCAGACTATAGAACTCGATCCAAAGTTAACAATTCTCCAGAGAATCTGGAGAGACTGTCAAAAATTGGAGGAGCTGTCTCGTTGTTTGGTGACAAGAAAGAAGAGAAAAAAAGAGAAGGCATATGGATTGGATTTGAGAGGGACATGCATGGATACATGCAGTGAACGGGTCACTGTCTTTAAACAGTCATGATGAGAGGTACCTCCCCAGTCAGATGGGGTTTGTGGTCCAGCGCTATGTACGCGAAATGATGCAGAAATGGAGACTTGATTGGACCTTATTAGTGAAGACAACTCAAGGCCATGGATACGGAGGAGGCTTCCTTTGGAGGACCCAAGAGACTCTCCCATCCACACAACACATATCACTTCCCCTCCCTCCCCCCAGTATCCAACAAATAATCTGGGAAAGTCTCACCTAAACTTTTATTATTAGAAAAATGCTTAGCGCATATCTTGTGTCAATTACACATCTAAGATGTACACTAAGTGAAGTATTTTTTTAAAAAAATATGATCCGAGACTCATGCCCTTTTAACTTGTCGTGCTTTTAACTTATCGTACAAAGCACAATCCCATTCATTAGTTCAAAAATATTTAAAAAATAAAAAATAGATTTAAAAAATAATGTTAGACCCATTTTTTTAAAATCGATCTTTTTTATTTTGAGTTTTTTTAAATCATCAGATAGAGTTGTGCCTTGTACGATAAATTAGGGAGACATAATTAGTCTCGCGTCATAATTTTTTTTAAAAAAAATTAATTTACTTGTTGTACACCGTGAGCGTGTAATCGATCGGAGTGTGCACTAACTAAACACACTCTTTTTATTAACACCGAGAAGAAAGCTTGGTGGATTTGTTTTCTCATGTTTAGTTGGCTTGTGTTATTCCACCCCCCCTCTGTGTACTCAAATGGGGAGGCCTTAAAAGGATGCTTTCCACTGAGGCAGCCAAGATTGCCTTGCTGCTCGCAAACTATTCTGATGGCAACAAGAACCTCTCTCCAACTTGTGTGCACAGGATCTCGAGACAGACTGAAGATGCCTAGATATTAATTATCAAGCATAACGTTGCCTTCCTTGGACGATTAATGTGAACTGATCCTAAAAGCATGGAGATAATTAGCCCTTTTTCCTTTCTCTCTCTCTCTCTCTCTCTCTTCCTCCACGTGCAAAGCTCCGTGAAAGTTGCATCTAGTGTCATACACAACATAGGAGATTAGGGCAGCCCAAGCACATCTCGTACACATGTTTTGAGTAGATGATGCCCACCGTGACCGGTAAGTAATGTGAGTTTGGATAACTGCATAGATCCGAAATGTGTGGACACAAACCTGTATCAGATCCGATATAATTTCCTTTTTTGCACAAATGGATAAGTGCGTAGGATTGTTATCTACTTTAAATTATTTCACGGTACTGAAATTCGAGTGAGTCGATTCATTTGTCTTAAAAACTTTTAGCACATTTGGCAAGTGGGCTTGATTTAAGGCCCAATTTGATAAAATTTGATCACAGTTTCATGGAAAATCTACCAAAATGACTCTCTTACGAGTATGATTGCGGAAATATCGATATTGAACATCAACTACAAGATCCCTCCCCTAAAATCCTAATCCTCTTAAGAGGGCACACTATCCATCAACCATGTATGTTATTTCTTTAAATTTACACAAACATTGCATAAATATTGTAAATTTACATAAACATTACAATATTTATGCAATGAGGTTATTAACTTCTGCATTCGTGTTCACTGAGCAGGGTCGCTTTTACACAAACAACCAAATACATCGTAAGCATTTTTTAAAGTCAAGTTAGATTTTAACTTGAGTTAGTTACATTTATTCGATGACATGCCGTGACACCTAATGATAGGAGCATTTTTTCACATATTTACATAACGATGCTATATTAATCAATGTGTATATAAAATTGATATTTCTACGACTATACATACAAGAGAGTAATTTTTGCAGTTGCCCCTATTTAAGGAGGTTATTGGACCCGCGAGAAAGAGAAAAAAAAATATGATGATGGGGAAGGGGGAGCATATATAAAAGAAAGATGACGGTGGTGCTGGACCGCCGGCCATACTCACCACACCAACAACAACAATAACAGGTAACACCAACAATAAAATAGAACTGCAATAAAAAATGGGGACGAAGAAGATGGAGTGGAAGAGGTGAGTAGGGTGCAACTCTATTTAATTTGCTGCAACAAGGGAAAGGGAAGAGAGGAGGAAGAGAGGAGAGTTGCATCCCTCTCTCCAAACCCTAACAGTCCAGCCACCTATCTCCTCCACCCTTATTAGGAATCTTTTTCCTATTGGATATTGGAAATAACAAAAAAAAAGAGGGAAAAAGTTGAGAGCATTGAACAAATGACAGAGGGAGAGATTGTGTGCTAAGGGTAGTCTCCCTCCTCTCGTATCCATGCATATAGAATAAAAATACAAATTCTTCCTCCCCACGCACATGTGCAGGCAAGGAAGAGGCACCACTCCCTAAACCTTAAATTCAAAAAAAAAAAGAAAAAGAAATTATTTCTCTCCAAGCACAATAAACCAAAAAAAAAAGAAGAAATTCTTCTCTCCGTGCACAATACTCTACTAGGAAGGGGTTCCCCCCATCTCCCCTATGAATATCCCGTCGTACACGTACATAGAGATTGACAAGGTCTATCCTCTCCTCTATCCTTATTACTGTCGGATAAAGAGGAAGGCTAAGAAAAGAACAAAAAAGGGTCATCAAGGGAAAAAAAACACCTTTCTTTCCCCCTACTGTTTGCTAAGAGGGAAGAAGGCAAAGTAAGCGCCCCCTTCAAAGTACAAGTCTCAAGGATGAAAAAAAAAATCAGAAAACATAAAGATAATCTCGAGACTTTGAATGTGAGATAAATATGAGTTAGCGTCAATGGCAAATATACCATCAAGACATGCTTATGTATTTTCAAAAAGCATGATGAGTTGTGAGAAATAACATGACGAGGCATTTGAACTATGTTGTCGCCATGATAACGCATGAATGACATGATTATTCCGAATTAAACGAGGATGATAATGCTTACATATTGAGACCATGGTTCCTTAATGAACCTCCATTGAACCCAATTTAAGTGAATGGATCCTAATTGGGTTCTTCAGGTATAAATGGATTGGGCCCAACCCAATCATTTATGCTTATTGGATTCCAACCCATTAATAGATCTTTATTGGTTCTTAACCAGTTATGAATCCTTCTTAGGTCTCTATCCATTAATGGATTCTTATTGTGCTGCACATGTCAATTAGATCCACGTGGGCCCATTCCATTCATGGATCCTAAATTGGCCAAGAGCAACTTAAGCCCGTCTGATCACAGTACATGACCCCCAGTGTGATCCAAAACCTTGAGGTTGTCCAAATTACCAAAATATTCTCGTAGAAGTCAAAAACAAATAAAAATCATGTTAAATTTGAAAAAAAAAACTGCAAAAAAACAGAAATTACTCCAAAGATTTACGAATACATACCCTGAAAATGTCACTTCTCCAAAATGTCCTTCAAACCTAAAATTCACATTTAAAACCTATAAAAATTAGTAACAATCTCAAAAATCTCAAGATATAGAAAAATATATTGGACACCCCCAAACCTAAAACTTTTCAAAATGATAAGAAACTTCAATAAGTGAATTAAAATACACAAATTGCTAACAATGAAAAGTATTTGTTCAAGTTCTAAAAACAAAAAATCCTAAAAAAATGGTAAAACACCAAAAATATTTCAAATATCCCTAAAATCATCCAAAATTCTAAAAAAGGGAAGTTCTTCACGAGCCACCTAAAATCATAAAATCATGAAAAAAATATTAACAAAAGTTGAAACCCTCGAAACACATAAGATAACTCTTAAATACCCAAGTTTTCAAAAATAACAAGTGTGCTCTTGAGCAATCAAAATGTTCTAAAAAGGCATCCTAGGTTCTAAAACACACCTAATCGATTAGAACAAACTAATCACCCAAAAATAGAACATTTGCCTAGAAGGTCAAAATTTTGCATATTTAAAAAGGTTGACCGATCGGACTCAATAATTCCTTAAACCTTCAAGAAATCCTTAGGTGTCATTTAGTACAGGGTTAAATGGAGGATAACCCCATGAAAACCCCAATATGGGTTTGGTATGTTGATTTTGGGTGAGAATATTCAGCGACAGAGAGAAAGGGAGTATCCTCTAAAATGAGGTTAAGAATGAGAATAACTCATTCCATCAAAACTTTGGATTTTGGTGGAATTGAGTTATCCCCACCCTATTAACTCCAAAATTCTCTCTCCTATGCCCTCGTTCGTTCGATCTTGCCCTCCCCTCTCGTCTATGCTCATGAGAATGAACCCTCTCCTCCTTGCCTCCTTCCCCTCTCATCCCTGCTCGTGAGAAGGAACCCTATACCCTCGTTTGATCTCCTCCTCGCCTCCTTCCCCTCTCGTCTCAGCTCATGAGAACGAACCCTCGTTCGATCTCCTCCTCTCCTTCCCCTCTCGTCCCAACTTGTGAGAAGGAACCCTAACCTACGACCGTCGGCGATTGTCTCCTTGGAAGAAGGCTATGATGCTGTTGATCGCCTCCTCGTCGCCTCCTCTGAAGCCCGTGACGCTGCTTATGAATCTGCAAGGTTTCGATCATCTCATCCGCGAGAGTCGTCGGAAGTGCTCATCCTCGAGTGAACCCTACCATCCTCAATGGCGTCATCCTCAGAGGCCCTCCATCATCGAGCGAACCCTAACTCCCTCACCGTCTCTTCGGAAGCCCTTCATCCTTGACTTAACTCTCTTGCCGGCAGCGAATATGTGATTAAAAATAACAAACAAAACATATCATCTTCATTGGATGATTTCAATTAAAATAGTGTCTTCCACTTTAGATGTCAATTAAAATAGTTGCGACTATGTGAACATAGCTGCGAATATGTGATTAAAAATAACAAATACAAAATAGCGTCTTTCAAGAAGACGTTACTTAAAATAGCGTCTTCATAAAGAGACGTCAATTAAAATAGTTACGATTATGTGAACATAGGAGCGACTATGTGATTAAAAATAGCATCTGCTCGAGAAGACGTCAATTAAAATAGTATCGAGATGAAAGTCGTCAATTAAAATAGAATCGAGATGAAAGTTGTTAATTAAAATAGCTCTGACTATGTGAATATAGCTGTGGCTATGTGATTAAAAATAATAAATAAAAAATAACATTTTTATGAGAAGATGTTAATTAAACTAACGTCTTCACGAAGAGACGTTAATTAAAATAGTAACGATTATGTGATTAAAAATAACAAATATAAAATAACGTCTTCATGAAAAGACGTCAATTAAAATAGCATCTTAACGGAGAGACGTTAATTAAAATAGCTGTAATTATGTGAATCTAATGCCATACTTGCGGTTAAACTAAAGTAACGTGGTTAAACTAAGATAATAGGTAATTATTAATTATTTTTAATAATGAATGGTAAGAGAAAATGTTGAATTGAATCATGTTCAATATTGCTAAGCATGTCAGGAGAATGGGGTAGAAATAATTTGCCCCATTAATAATGTGTTAACGAAGATTATGAGAGATAACTATTTAAAAGTATATATTATATTCTTAATTAAACATCATTAGGTTGGACATAATTATAGAACGTCACTGCTATTAAATATTGTTACAAAATAAATAAATTATCTTAAACAATAGTTTCACTCGTATTATTCACTATTATTAGAAAACTATTAAACAAAATTTTTATTAATACTAATCAAGATATCAATTAAAATTAATTATGATCTTTATTAGTGGTAATCATAATTTTTAAGAATAGTTTAAAAAGTCAAAAAGATAAAAGAAATCATGTAAGTCCCCTTAACTCTAACCAAACAAAGGATAACGTTATGTCTTTTAACTCGGGATAAGAATTGCAAAATGATTATTTTATCGCACTTATTCTCGTTCTTATCTTTATTTTTTATCAAATAAATAATTGAGATATTAACATATTGTTAAATACGTGTGATTTTTAAGAAAATATAATCATTTTAACGTTCACCTTGTGAACGTTATAACGTGTAAGTTTCTTTTAATGGAAACATTACACACATATTAACGTAAACATATTAAAAATGATTAAAAGGGAGGCCATCATGTATAGACGTGGGGAGGGTCTTCTATGACTTATATATAGACCCTTTTTTGTCAACCCAAATAACAATTTACATGAGCGAGAGCATCAACGTGAAGTTCTCTCACTTTTTTCTTTTACTTTTATTTTCTACATAATTTTTAGTTTCTTTGTATCGAGTTTTTGAAAGTTTGGTTGAGATTTATTAAAGCCCACTTTAAGGACATACCGACGAGAGAGAGGGTGTCGTTTACCCGGGATCGTCGTATCTCTAAGAAATCATTGTCACGAGGACCACACGTCGACCGGTAATAAGTTCTCTTAGTTCAACGACATCGTATTTCGACCAAAAGATTACGTTTTCTTGAACCTCTTAATTTATATTTTAAGATTTAATTATTTATTATTAATTTTTATTATTTTCAATAAATATTTCCAACGATCTAAGATAACTTACTTTCGTTACATTGTCGAAAAAAAATCAAGACGTTGTTTCGTATCAACATCTACGGATAAAGAGTATTAAATCTATCATCGTAAAAACGGTTGTTATGTTATAACATGTTACAGCATATACGTCAAAATACATGTTAGACGTTACATAATATATTGTTTAGTCTACAAGAATATAACGTTACCATAACTTCCGTTACTTTACATGGTAGCGTATTTAACATTAATGTCTCTATAAAATTTGAAAATTATTTATAATAATTATTTTTGATTTCAGAAATTAAAATTTAAAAAAATATATATTTCTGAAATTAAGATTTAGTGAAAATTTTGAAATCAGAATTAAGATTTTAAATTTTCAGATATCAGAAATTATGATATTATGTTTCTGAAATTATATTTCTGGTTTTTAAATATAACTTATTATAATAAAAAGTTTCTGTTTTTTTTAAAACCTTCTATTTTGCAGAAAAGAAAATACAATTTTGTTTTCAGAAAATAGCTATTATTGTTTTCAGAAAATATAATTCTAAAAATATTGATTCTGCTTTAAAAGTATTTCTGTAAACAGATATTTTTTAAAAAAAATATAGTTTCTGTTTACAGATTAGTATATGTATGTTTAAATATTTAAAATACAGTTTTTGTTTAATAGAAAATAGTTTCTTTAACTTTCAGAAAATAGCTATTATTATTCAGAAATATTGATTCTGTTTTAAACAAATACTGTTTACAGAATTATTAAATATCTCTGTTTACAGAATATCATTTCTGGTTTTTTCATTTCTGGTTTTTCTGAAAATAATTTATGTTTACAGATTTTTTAAAAAAATATTTCTGTTTACAGAAAAATAAAGTATTTCTGATTTTTCTGAAAATTCATGTTGCTATTTAAATAAATTATTTCTATCTTCAGATAATCAGAAAATAGTTAAAATTATTTCTACTTAATAAAAAATTTCTGTATTCAGATAAATAATTTCTATTTTCAGATAAATATACTCTGAAAATTATTTCTATTTTTTTAAATTATTCTTGGTTTCAGATAATAAAATTCTGATAATTGACTTTTTCTATTTCAATAATTTTTGTGTTTTAGAAAACTACATTTCTGAACATTATTTCTATTTCTTATAATCACTTTTTTAGAAAATAAATATCTGACAATTAATTCTGATTTACTATTTTCAGAAAATAGTTTTTCTGTCTTAAAAAAATGAACCTTCAATTTACAGAAATATTGAGAGAATTGATAATTTATCAAACTTGAAAATAATTTATTTTTTAACATTATTTGATTATATACATATATATTTCTTTGACCTGCTCATTACATTACATCTTGATGTATCTATTTCAATAATATGGTTGTTTGGCTACACTTTCATGTTGATGAAAGTTCAATTAATTTGTCATCCGATTTTAAGGATATTCAACATTTTCTCAATGGCAAGTTTAATTACAAAAGAAACACTTAATGCCAAACTAGATAAATTTGATGGTGAAAATTTTAGAAGATGGAAAAATCAAATGAGATTTTGGCCAACTATATATCCTAAACTTAATATCAATAATTAGTGATATCACTTGAGAACTTGTCTGGGAGGTTATTTTAATTGCCTGTTATATCCTAAATAGAAATTTTTTAAAAAAATGACTCTATTTTATTTGAAATTTGAAAACTTAAAAGACATAATTTAAATTATCTCAAAATGTGGGGGTGTTTTGTTAAAGTAAAAATGCCAGAAAATAAAATATTCATTCGGGATAACTTTATCACTACATAAAGAAAATTCTTAAAAAGTTCTACTACTTAGATTGCCAACTTGTATCTACTCTCTATAACCCTAGTATTCACTTAAAAAAAAATTAGGACATCCAACACTATAAAGTGAATATGCATAAATTATAGGGTCACTTGGATTCTTAACAAATTACACCAAGCCTGATATTACATATGCAGCTAATAAGCTTAGTAGATACATCACAAACCCTGACGAAAGTCATTGGAAAATCTTAGAAACAGTACTTATGTATTTAAAAGGGACTATAACCTGCAGATTATACTACACTGGTTATCCTTCTGTCTTAGAGGGATATAGTGATGCAAATTGGATTAGTGATTCCTTAGATGTAAAATTCACATCAGAATTTATTTTTCTCCTGGGAGGAGATGTGATATCTTGGAAATCAACTAAACAAACAGTGTTAGCTAGGAGCACTATGGAATCTGAAATGATTGCACTAGACACCACCTGCACAGAGGCAGAATGGTTGAGAGACCTTCTAGCTGATATTCCTTTAATAATTAATCCACTACCTCCCATATCTATATTATGCATGTGATTGTAAATCTGCCATTGATAAATGCATGCAAGCTAATGTAGATGTAAAGATGAACAGACACTTAAAAGTGAGACATAAATATATAAGAGATAAAATGAAGCAACAATTAATTACTTTAAACTTTGTGAAATCAGAAAGTAACTTGGCAGATGTCTTTATAAAAGGCTTATCTAGAATCATGATTCTAGAGGCGTCGAGGGGGATGGGATTGAGCCCATAAGAGAAAGAAGTTGTAGCACCCCCAATAAAGTAATAGAGAGATTAAACTTCTTCCTAAAAGAATCCTACGTAAAGGCCTTATATAAAGAACCATACCTTATGAGGACTATTATATAAATATACAAGCTAACATCACTTTATGCCATCATGGGTAGTACGTAGTGAACTTCTTCTTAAAGAATCCTACATGAAAGGCCTTATATAAAGAACCAAACCATAAGAGGACTATTATATAAATATACAAGCCAACTTTACTTTATGACACATGAGTAGTATGTAAGTGGCAGCTCTTCTTCTTCGATGATTTCCTCAAGCTCAGTTAATGACACTTCTTTCACCTCTTCCCTTTCTGTCTTCCTTTCTACATACTTCCTAAGGTTGTCGAACCAGGGATCCTGAAGAGAAGGAACATCTAGCCGCTGGACCACAATGGTCTCCGTGGCGCGATTGAGGGGGAACGATAGGGAAGAAGCGAGTGATGCAAGTGCATCAGCCAAGATGTTCTGAGAACGAGGAGTATGAATATAGATCAGTTTCCAGAATTGCCTAGCTAGGAGCGTGACCAGATCTTGATAGGGTTTAAGCTTAGGGTCACGGGTGCGGTAAGTTGACAGAACTTGACGCAGCACCAATTGAGAGTCTCCTATGATGTTAAGGTATCGCGCGCCCATAAGGTAGGCGTGCTTCAGACCGGCAAGGAGAGCCTCATACTCGGCTATATTATTAGTGGCAGGGAATGAAAGTTGATATGCAACAGGGATAGTTACCCCTTCCGGGGTAAGGAGAATGGCGCCGATTCCGCTGCCCTGGGAATTGAGAGCACCATCGAAATGAAGAGACCAGAAGGGAAGATGAGCAATTACCGCCAAGTGTTCATCAGGGAACTCGTCCTGGATCGAATCAGTACGAGGGATAGGAGAATGAGCGAGGTGCTCAGCAATAGCATATCCCTTGATTGCTTTCTGAACGATGAAGGTGATGTCGAACTGGGAAAGAAAGCTCTGCCAGCGAGCTAGTCGGCTAGAAAGGACAGGCTTTTCCAAGAGATAACGAATGGGGTCCGTTCTAGAGATCAGCCTGACCTCGTGGGTAAGAAAATAGTGTTTAAGCTTCTGAGCTACCCACACTAGCGCTGCACAGGTCTTCTCCATGGCAGTATACTTGGATTCAGCGGGATTGAATAGCCTTGAGAGATAGTATGTCGCCCTTTCCCTTCCTTCATCATCTACCTGTGCCAAGACAGCTCCTAGGGAGTCCTCAATCACGGAAATGAACAAGATCAGGGGTTTCCCAGGGACGGGTGGTTGTAGAACCGGGGGATTAGAAAGGTAAACCTTAAGCTCCTCATAGGCCTTCTGGCATTGTTCATTCTATTCAAATTTCGCGCCAGCCTTTAGCAATTCATAAAATGGGCGGCATCTTTGCGAGTGCTGAGATATGAATCTCCTAATAAATTGCAAACGCCCACTCAATCCTCGAAGTTCAGTGATGTTCTTTGGCGGCGGCATTTCCATGACGGCCTTTGCTTTATTCGGGTCGATCTGAATCCCCCGTTTACTAACTATGAACCCGAGCAATTTTCCTGATGCAACTCCGAATAGACATTTCTTTGGATTCATTTTTAACTTATACTCCCTAGCCCTTTGCAATACCTTGGCTAGAATGGCGGGGTGTTCTTCTTGAGACCTCGATTTGACCAAGATATCATCCACATAAGCTTCCAAGTTGACGTGCACTATATCGTGGAAGATAGCCATCATCGCTCTTTGATAGGTGGCACCTGCATTTTTCAATCCAAACGGCATAACGACATAGCAGTACGTGCCCCAAGGTGTGGTAAACGAGGTCTTCTTTTGATCCTCCGGAGTTAGACGGATTTGGTTATATCCAGAATAACCGTCCATGAAAGAGAGGGCTTCATACCCAGCTGTATTGTCAACTAAGATATCGATGTGAGAAAGTGAAAAATCGTCCTTCGGACATGCCTTATTCAAGTCCCTGAAGTCAATACAGATCCGAATTTTACCATCTTTCTTCATCACCGGGACTATGTTCGCCACCCATTGCGGATACAGTACAACCCTAATGAACCTGGCCTTATGCAATTTATCAACCTCTTCCTTAATTCTCAAGGCCATCTGCGGGTGGAATCTTCTTGCTTTCTGTTTAACGGGTGTTGCCCCTGGTTTTAGAATCAACCGATGTTCAACCAGCGTGGGGTCAAGACCCGGCATGTCCTCATAGGACCAGGCAAAAGAATCGTTGTACTCCCTCAAGACCTTGATAAGCTCCTCTTAGACCTGCGGAGGGAGGTTGGCGGAAACAAGTATGGGCCTGGGATCCTCTTCTGTTCCGAGATTGATTTCCTTAGTGGGTTCATCCACTGCCGAGGGAGGTTCGTCGAATTTCTTCAAGCCTTGCGCGTACAAGTCGGCAGCGTCATCCACCTCATCTTCCTCATCATCAGCCGGGTCCTTCTCGTTTACAATCTCATATACTCCTAATCCATCGTTGCTCCATACCTTTCCTAATTCCTCATCATCTTCTAAGACAATCGCGGTCTCTACAAATTCAGGGCACCTCAAAAGGGCGTGGCATCTTTCAGCTAGATCTTGCAGAAACCTATTGGGGATGGTTTTGGGGTGACGCACCACGGGGTGTGCCGCAGACGTGGATGGGCTGACCAGACTCGAATTAGATTCTACCCTGACCAACTCGACTAACCTAGGAGACTCTGCACACTATACATCTACCCTAGGGGAGAGGAAATCTACTGGAAGAGAAACAGGGGTCGCGTGCCCCTAGGAATCTGAGCAGAACATAGCGTAATCTTCCACTGAGACCTCCGTTTTGAAATTGGCATTTTTTTTGGGAGGCTGGAGGTGATCACGCAGCAGGAGGAGGAAGAAGACGGAGGAGGAGGCAGCTGCATGGGGAACAATTCAGGAAATATGCAGTCAAAGAAAGGATCGGAAGAGGAAAATCACATTTCATGGAGCTGAGCTCCGGGGGGAGGAGGAGTAAATAGTGTTGACAGATCAATAGGCGGGCAGTGCCCGCAAGCACAGGGAACGAATAAAATTTCAGGTCTCTCCGTGAAGTATGGGTCGACCAGGATTGGAGGGGATCGGGGAATAGACCCCAATTGCTGAAACCAAGAGGCGAGACGGGAAGGGGACATAGAATAGGTAATGACAGAGCTCCCCACTTCCCGCGGCCCCTGGCGGATCAATGGCATCGGAGGACGCTTTACCAGCTGCGTCTCCTTCTTCTTCGGCTTACTTTCTCTCTCCTAAAATAACTTCACAAAACAACCAGACAAATCTTCTAGATCACCAACCAACCCTTGCAGCGGTGGTGGTGGATCAGCAACAACATGTACATGCCTCATCTGCCTTTTCTTTAAGACTGGACGGCGATTTCTTCAAGGTACCAGGCTGTAACGGGCCTTTTACAAAATGTTGCCGGTAGTCCCATGTTAATGGCCCGGAGTCTCCAAGTACTGACATTGAGGATTCATGGTAGCCGAGGCCTCGGCGGCCCATCTTCCTTCCTTTGGGAACGGGGTTGGTCCGGCCCTGTAATTGTGCGCCGAGACCCAGGCCCGGCTGGTAGCCTAATTTTAGAATCATGTGCCACCCTTTGGAATCTCTCATTTTGGACTTGACTTTCATATTGACTGGTGCCGTGGTGGGCTTGCGTGACGCATATGCCCATGGGTAATTCAAGTCCATTACTGACAGAACTGGCCTATTACTTGGCCACAATGTAGGTAGAATCTTGGCTGCTATCGCATCAACATTCTAGACTGTAGAGATGCTCTTTACCTTGACCACCCACCCTTAAAAGGGGAACTTCAAACATTGGTGGGCGGTTGAGGGGACGACATTTAAACTGTTCAGCCATGGACGACCCAGAATAGCTTTGAACATCGGGTCTATGTCTAGCACATAAAATTCCACGTCCATAACTAAGGGCCCTAGCTCGGCCTGTACAGTCACGACCCCGTGACAAGCACGTCTAGAATTATCATAGGCTGCTATTGTGGTCGGTGTTGGCTTGAGCATGTCTTCTGAGATGTTGCAGGCGCGGAGGGTACTTAATGGGCACACATTTATTGACGCTCCCATGTCAGTGCAGATTCTACGTCCATTTTGTTCAAAGAAATGGTAATGCATAATGGCATCTGCCGCGCCTCCGGGGGTGCTAGTTCTGATTCAGAAAATGAAATGGAAGGCCCCTTGGTAATTGTTGCCAAAACCGACGGCAAGCTATCCACTGCCACGTCCTCACTCACCATGACCTTCTGTAGAAAAGTCTTCAAGGCGTCCTGGTGTAGTGGCGACCTTTTGATCAATTCCAAGACTGAGATCTTGGCCGGCATCCGGTCCAAATGCTGCAATAAATCATATTTCGTGCTTGGCACGGGGTCTACCCCTTCTGTCTCAACTGTGGCGGAAGGAACTTGTAGGTTGGGTGCAGAAGCACCAGAGGGAGGAAACATTCTTTGGAAAGGACGCCCGCTCCGAAGGGCACAGTTTGGTGCTAACACGGCCTGAGATGGACCCCCGCTTGGCCCGGCGGGGTAGGTGAAAGGTGCAGAGATGGGGGTTAGGATGGCGGAAGTGGGTCTAATAGGCCCTGGTGGAGGGGAGATAGGCGAGGGGTTAAACGGAGGGGTGACGACGGAGGGTATGGGGGGTGGTGGTGCAAGGACCGGTGGCATGGAGGGGAATGTGACGGGCCTGATGGGTGATGCGGAGGGAATAACGAGTGGGGTAGTGGTCAGAATGGTGGGCATGAGGATGGAGGGGATAGCAGGTGCGGGGGAATGGTTGTGGTGGAAGGCCAAAAGGTGTGCGGGGGTTTCATCATCAAAGGTCCACCCAGCGTTAGGGGCTGGGTGTTGGACAATGTTCACTTGTGCTGGTGCTGGTGCCGGCGGCTGTTGTTGTTGCTGAGGAGCGGGTTGATGCATTGGCATGGGATTCTGATGGATCCCAAGGTCTTGTTGCTGTTGCTGGGGTTGCTACTGCTGCTGCTGCTGAGGTGCCGCCTGCTGCGGCCTGGCTTGTCTCTGCCTCTGCTTAATGTCTTCAATCATCTGGTGCATCTGGGCCCAATCAATCCTCTGGCCCTCATGTAGATCATACACCAGGTCTCTGAACGGGTAGCACCGCTCTATAGTGTGCCCGGGTTGCCGATGGAATATGCAGTATCGAGATTGATCGGCGGCCGGATTCCAATTTGGGCGCTCAGGAGGCAACTGAAGATCACCAGTATACATCAAAGCAGAGAAGATATCGGGCAAGGTTTCAGGAAGAGGAGGGTAGTGGGCCCTCTTCGGACTCGGTCGAGCAGATCCATAAGCGGCAGGTGGAGGAACATTGTTGTATTGAGGCGGCCGCTGAGGCTGTTGGGGTGGTGGTGGTGCTTGTTGCGGGTATTGTGGGACCTGGAAGGCGGGCTGGGGGACTTGTGGAGCGGCGAACTGGGGGTTGCACGGACGCTGAGGGAAGCGAGGTGGAGCGGCTTGGTGGGGGAACTGAACAGCCTGAACATGCTCATTAATCTGTACTCCCTCAGTGACGGGGCCCTGGGATTTTCTGGCGGCTTTGGGTTTCTGGCCTCAAATAGAGAAGGAATGGGGGAGTCTTTGAACTGGGTTTGTATGAATCGAGCTCTGCTATACAACTAGTGCATGTTCGCGATGTCATTCATTGCCAAGATATTCCTGAATGTTGGCGTAGCATTGGAGATTAACAATTTTACTTTCTCTTCTTCCGGGATTTGCCCGGGCACACGTGAGGCCATCTGCCTCCATCGGTCTGCGTAGGTCGCAAAGTCTTTCTCTGGCTTCATCTTCTCAGCTACCAGATCAGTGAAGGAATATTCGGGCCCGACCCGATCTTGAAATCTCTGAATAAACCTCTCTTTGACAGTTTTGAAATTCTCGGCCTCCTCCATGGGCAAGGTATAGAACCACTCCAGGGCGACCCCTTCCAATGATCGTCGAAATAAATAAGCCATCAGACGATCGTCCTGCTGGAACTGCGCCGACTCGTATAAGAACTCCCGAACATGGATGAACGGGTTGCCATTCCCATCATATTTGCGGTACACGGGGAGCTCGGACTGAGAAGGAAAACGAATGTCCCTGAAGTTAGGGATAGGGACGTCAGCTAGAGATTGCGGGACGACCCGCTTGTGGAGAAGATCAATTTGTTGCTGCATAGCAGCCCATTTATCAAGAATCTCCCGTTCCCGGGAGGGAGGAGAAGGAGTTGGAGGAACCATACCTGAATATGTAGCCAAAGGATAAGCCGACTGAGGGGGAGGCACGTAAGATGGATAATGGGTCGAGGAAGGGCTCATATCCGCGTGAGCCAGTTGGGCGGCCCCTGGTTGCAACCTAACGAAGTGTGTCGGGGCTACGAAGGCTTGCGGCGATGGGGAAACTGTGGTGTAAGGATCAAGGTAAGGAACAGAGGGGATTGGAGACTTTCCCTTGTCGATCTGCTGATGGGCCGAGGTGGAAGCCTGGCCCATTTCCACATTGGAATAGCGAAGGGTCTGAGGACGGGTAGGAGTAAGGTCGATGGGAGCCACAGAGGTGGTGGTCCCAACAACGGGAGACGTGATGGCAGCAGCAGTCGTGCCATGAGAAGGGATTGAGGTCGGGGCATCGGCCCCCTGCAAAGCTTGCCGGATGAGATGGAGCTGGGTAGGATCTAGCTGGGCCATCATATTGAGGATTAGATTGGCTGAATTTTGATTGGATGGATTTGAAAGAGAGGGTTGGGAACCCTCGCCAAGAACGGTCGGGAGTGGAGGGGCAGTCCCCTCTCCTCCCTGCAGGTGGGCGACCCTAGGTGGGTCCTCAAGAAGGCCACGAGGAAGGGAGTCCTCGTGAGACTGAGAGAAGTCGTATGACGACATGGAAGATGATGAATCAAACAAAGGGTTGGAGTATGTATGGAAACAAGAACTAACCCTAGGAGATGATCCTGAGGGAAAGAAACAACCCCACATACATCAAGACACCTAGGACTAGGACAGTCAAACCTAACCAAACCAAACCTACAAAGGAAACAACAAGCATGTAATGGAAGGAAGAGATGAGGGCAGAATCACCCAATTATGCAATCAAGTTATTAAATGATGCTCGTCAATTTCTCATGACTTCCTCTTTGAACCTTAGTGGATTAATGAAAATATAAGTTCTCTCAACCACTAGGTGCCTAACTGGGGTAGGAAATGAGGAACTGTGTGACTCTACAAGGATCTCTCACTCGCGGATGCAAACCCTAGACTGGGGTGGATGCGGTACAACCTGCCCGGCGTCCGTGTTAGAATCCACGGCTCACGGGGGCTTACGGAGGTCCTCGGCAAGGTCCCTAGTCGACTCCAAGGAATATGGAGACGAGAGGAAACCCTACCTCGGTAGGAATGCAACTACTATGAGAAGAGATGGATGCTCTTATGCGCACCGGAGTGCATGCACAATCTAACCTAGCAACTATCAATCAATGATCAAGCATACATATAAGCAATAAAGAAAATGATGATGCAACAATGGTAAGAGAGCAGAGGGGAGATCAACAAGTAGCACCACGAGCAGCCAATCGCATGGAATATGACAATCAAAATAGACTGTGAGTGCACTGTTGCATCAGAAGAACGGTCCTGCTGCGACCGCCCAAACAGTAAAACGGTCTGTATGGGACCGTATAATCCAGGGAGAAATAATCACAGAATGCTGAAACTACGAGGCAGCAGTGACAAGAGAATACCAGAAGAACGGTCTGTACCAAACCGCGTAATCTCCTGAACGGTCTTCAAGCAGCCGCGTGCCTGCAATCAAAACACAGTAAAGCGTACCTGTGCCGAAGATATGGACGGCTAGATTCCAGCCGCTCAAAACGATGGACGGTATACCATGCACCGTGTGAAACAGGGAACAGAAGCAGGACTGGCTCTGATCGCAGGGGATGGGCGGTGGAGTATCAGCCGCTCCTGAAGATGGACGGCTTTGGGAGAACCACACACGTCCCATAAGGCAAAAAAACGCATCCAACCTGCAAATCACTCCAGGAAGAAAACTTGCACAACGAAAGGGGGTCAGCAACTCAAAAACACGATGGGCATTAGGTGTCCCACCGTGATCGCCACAAAAGAGGGGTGTAGATATATTTTTCTCCTCTACTAAAGATCAATGCCTTATGAATAGACCAATATGCAATGAACAAATGGAAACAATCAGAGGAGAATAGAAAACAAATGACCGTGATCGCCACCAGGGTGCCGTACGTGATGAACACACTGATGCGCACCGACTAGTGTCGCTAAGAAAGTCGTGCCACAATTTCAAAATATTCACACTCACTCACTTTAAAAGGTAGAAAATTAAGAATATAGTGGTAAGCGGAGTCGATCCCACGAGGAGAAATAATCCTTATTGAACAAGTTGAAAAAATCACTTTGTGCTTTTGAAAACCGAGTTTTGAGTGTGATTAAGACTAAAAAAAATAAACTACAAGGAAAACTTAATTAAAGAAGTTGAGAGGGTTTAAGAAGAGAAATTGGAGGAGATAGACAGAGAAAATTAAGCCAACCATAATATGCAAAAAATGAGTTTTATTACCTTAGGAGGTGGCAAGTACAATGTAAATAAAAAAAGTACAACTTAGAACATGAAAAAGAAAAGAGCTTGAGAGCCAATGGATGAAGAGCAACGCCGCCTCCTTGCCAAGCCTTGGATGTCGCCCCGCTTAGGATGCCGATGCCGTGAGAAGACTAATGGATGAAGATCCGCCTTGGGATATGAGAGAAAAATAGAGGAAGAAAGAAATAGATGGAGGAAATTTGAAAACAGTGCAAAAGGGTGTGTGCGTTGGTGTGTTTTAAGAAGAAATAGTGAAAAACCAGATTGAAAATAGAGAGTGATTTGGAGGAAGAATAACTTTAAAATCAGAAGGAATTAGAAAAAGTGGAAAACATGAAAGTTGTAGAGATTGAGAAGATGAAGAAAATTGGTGAAGACTTCAGAGTTTAAAAATGAGAGGAAGATGGATAAAATGGAGGATGAACAGGAGGTGGTCGCGGATGAACAGTGCAGAACTCTAAAAATCTGAACTTTAGAAAATTGACTGTAGCTTGAAAACGGTGAAGATTTGGACGAAGTGGTAAAATAAGAAGTTGAAGAACTTTTTAAAAACGCACAACTTTCATGAAGAACACAGAGAGAGATACGGACCAGAAGGGGGAGAAAAATGATGAAGAATAGAAGGTGTGAAAATCGGGTGAACAATAAAATCCGTAGATAGAACTTTGAAAAACTAATTATAGCATAAAAATGTGCAAGAATTAGAAGATGAGCAAGAAGAAGAATTTGTATAAGACTGAAAAACGAAGAACTTTGATGAAGAACTCAACTGCAAAAGACGAAAGGAAAGGCTTCGAAATTAATCCCTAAGGCAGATCTCCAAACTGTCCTCTTTCGTAACCCTGCGACCATGGCATCATTTTAATGGCATTCGGCAATTTCCTTCGACCGTGGACTCCAATCTTGATGCATATCCTTATTTCCAGCAATGGATCATTACCCCAATAGAGTCCTTACTCATAATAGAGTCCTCCTTTCCATTGTTTCTTCGTAGATAAATCAAAACAAGGAAGAATAGCTCGATCGGGAACTGCAGTTGCCTTTTTTGGTTCAACTTTGAATAGCGACTTATATTGGGGCGTCTTTTCTTTAAATGACGCCTTAATCTAGGGCGTCCTTTCTTGAAGTAGCGACTGCATCTCGGGCGTCAGTTTCTTAATTCCTCATTTGCTATTTCCACATTTTTCGTAAAATAGGAATTTGACGACCTCCACCATGGGCGTCCTTTCAATGAGTAGCGACCTCATCTCGGGCGCTAATTCTTTTTTTTCTTTTTTTATTCTTTTTCCACTTTCTTTTATCAACTGAATTGACGCCCTTGGAGCTGTCGCTTCTTGCTGAAGACGCGCTCTTGAATCTGTCGTTATTTAAATAGCGCCTTGATCTAGGTCGCTTTTTCCTGAAAATTAAAATATCAATCTATTTAATTCCAAAATAATTGTGCAAATATTTAAATATTTCTCACATGGTCTTTTAAGCTCAAAAAGATGATAAAATACATGAAGACTCAAATAATGTGTGAGAATGTAATTAATGCTCATGTTGCACAAATATACTCAAATAATGCTCAAAGATGATGGATGTGATGTAAATTATGATGCAAAATATAGCACTTATCGCACCCCCCAACTTACTCATTGCTAGACCCTTAACAATACAATTAAATCAAAATTAAGGACCAACAAGAGTTCACAAAGATCATACTCTTATATCCAGCTCTCCTTTCATAGAATCAACCAAAGATTAGGAATCCAGAATCATTAATGCTCATACTAGCTTTAGATTGGAAATTAAAGCACATGACTTAAGAATACAAATCAAAGTTCAATAGCACTTGTGCATGTGTAATTCCAAATCTGCAGTTAAGACAATTGCATCCCCCAGTTGTTATTCTAAGTAAGTACCTTTCAACCCTGCACCTCTTAGATCGGAGCATTTAAGCATACTAGCTTTTGTCTGCCTTTTTCTTCTGTCCCTTTGGGATCTTATTTTCTATTTGTACACACATGATGCTGCACTACCTTTCTCTGTTTCACACAAACCTCAACTCTTGCCTTAGGAGAAGCAGGCCCGGCTATCGCAGATCCAGGTTCCCTTTTCTTTTTTTGCGCGAACCTCAACACGTCTTAGGTGAAGTAGGCCCGGTTACTCAGATCAGGGGCATTTTTCATGGCGTGATCTTTCTATTTCATCATTTCTTTCTTCTTCTTTTTTTTTTTATAAAACTTGACAGAAAGCTTTTTCTTGAAATAGATCTCCTCCTCAAGAAATGCAGAGTATCAGATACAGTTCCCAAAATAACAGAGGGCTTGTCTTATTTTGCTTCATCAGGGTGCATAGTGAAAAAAAATTTTCTAATAGTGCGCATGAACTTTAAAGAGATTCTTATATCAGTTTTCCATAACTAGATCGCACTTAATTTTCCTTCAACCTTTTCCTAGTCTTTTCTAATCTAGAATTGCTTTCAATTCAAGCATGAAACAATAAAAACTCAGTCGGGAATTTCATCTTTTCACTTTCATACAAATTTGTAAAAAAATGATATGATATGCAAGAATTCATGCCAAATCCCTACCAGATTGTACTATATGCAATGAAAATTTTCTGCCCTCTCCCCCCAACTTGAATGACATTGTCCTCAATGACATGTACAGTTGAAATGAAAGAACAATGTAACAATGAAGTTTGCTGAGTAGGAAAGAGACAACCTGGTGTGCGGGCAAAATTCCATCAATAGACGGCAACAACTTCTTCTCCTTGGCTTGAATCTAACAACTAAAACACACTGAAACAAAAAGCATCAAATAACAAAAATCTTGGGTTGCCTCCCAGAAGCGCTAAGTTTTCCGTCTTTAGCCAGACGCATTAAGGCTCACAAACAATTACTCCAAATCACACAAAACAATTGATTCTTTTACAGTTAACTGTTCATTCTCCAAGTAAGGTTTTAACCTTTGGCCATTGATAGTGAAAATGTGGCCATTTTTAGGATCCAAAATCTTAACAGCACCATGATCAAATACTTTAACAACAACAAATGGCCCATCCTATCTGGATTTTAGCTTACCGGGGAACAAACGCATCCTTGAATTAAATAGCCAAACCTTTTGATTTTCTTGAAAACTCTTTCTGTGAATGTGTTTATCATGAAATGCTTTGGTTTTAGCTTTGTAAATCCTTGCATTTTCATAGGCTTCGTTTCTTAATTCCTCCAGTTCATTAATTTGTAGAGCTCTTTGGGCACCAGCTTGATCAAGATTAAAATTAACTTGCTTAATAGCCTAATAAGCTCTATGTTCCAATTCTACGGGCAAGTGGCAGGCTTTACCAAAGATCAAGCGATATGGTGACATACCAATGGGAGTTTTGTACGCAGTTCTATAGGCCCATAATGCATCATCTAGTCTTTCAGACCAGTCTTTTCTATCCGGCCTAACAGTTTTATGCAGAATATTTTTAATCTCCCTATTGGATACTTCAACCTGACCACTAGTTTGGGGATGATAGGGGGTAGCAAGTTTGTGAGAAATACCATACTTACGAAGCAAAGCTCGAAATTGAGAATGAGTAAAATGAGAACCCTCATCACTAATCAAAGCCCTAGGACAGCCAAACCTAGAAAAGATATTCTTCTTCACAAATTTCATCACCACCTTATGGTCATTTGTCATAGTAGCAATGACTTCAATCTATTTGGAAACATAATCGACCGCCACCAATATATATTCATTACCAAATGAAGATGGAAACGGTCCCATGAAATCTATTCCCCAAACGTCAAATATTTCAACTACCAGAATGGGATTTAGCAGCATCATATCTTTCTTTGAATTATTACCCACAGCTTGACACCTCAAACAAGATTTAGAAAATTCATATGCATCCTTGAATAAAGTGGGCCAGTAAAATCCACTTTGTAGCACTTTTGCCGCTATCTTCTTTCCAGAGAAGTGTCCCCCACAAGCAAGATTATGACAAAAATTCAATACCGATTGTTGTTCTTCTTCTGGGATACATCTTCTTATAATCTGATCGGGACCCACATGAAACAACTCAGGGTCCTCCCAGCAATAGTGTTTTACCTTAGAAAAGAAGTGATCCTTTTCCTGTCTAGTCCAACCTCCCGGAATTTGTCCTACCGCTAGGTAATTAACAATATTAGCATACCAAGGAGTGGATGAATGAGAAATGGAAAGAATTTGTTCATCAGGGAAAGAATTCGTCATTGGAGTACTTTTAGGAATCACTATCCTGGACAAATGATCAGCAACAACATTAGCTAACCCCTTCTTATCTCGAATCTCCAAATCAAATTCTTACAACAACAAAATTTATCTAATGAGACGGGGCTTAGCATCCTTCTTGGAGAGTAAGTATTTCAAAGCTGAATGATCGGAGTAAACAATAACTTTGGCCCCTAGAAGATATGATCGAAATTTTTCCAGGGTGAAAACAACAGCTAACAGCTCCTTCTCCGTGGTAGTGTAATTTAGTTGTGTATCAGCAAGGGTGCGACTCGTGTAGTAGATTACCACGGGCTTCTTATCTATCCTTTGACCTAGGACAGCTCCAATAGCATAATCAGAAGCGTCGCACATAATCTCAAAAGGAAGCGACCAATCTGGAGATTGAAGAATTGGAGCTTGAGTAAGGGCTGTTTTCAGAGAATTGAATGCTTTAAGACAAGCATCATCAAACTAGAATGGAATATCTTTAGCAAGCAATTGCGTGAGGGGACGAGCAATGGTGGAGAAGTTCTGAATGAATCTGTGATAAAATCCGGCATGGCCAAGGAAAGATCTGATCTGCTTAACAGAAGTAGGAGGAGGAAGATTGGAAATTAAGTCAACCTTGGCTCTATCGACTTCTATCCCCCTTTCTGAAATCACATGGCCTAGAACTATGCCTTCTCACACCATGAAGTGGCTCTTCTCCCAACTTAATACTAGATTAGCTTCCATGCACCGCTTCAAAACTTTTGATAGATTATCCAAACATCCTTCAAATGAAGATCCAAAAACTGAAAAATCATCCATAAAAACTTCCAAAGTCTCCCCTACCATGTCAGAAAATATTGACATCATACACCGCTGAAAAGTAGCAGGAGCATTGCACAGACCGAATGACATCCTTCTAAAAGCAAACGTGCCAAAGGGGCACGTAAAGGTGGTCTTTTCCTGATCCTCCGGATAAATAGCAACCTGATTGTATCCGGAATAACCATCCAAGAAACAAAAATAATTCTATCCAGCCAATCTCTCCAGAATCTGATCAACAAATGGAAGTGGGAAATGATCCTTCTTTGTCACAGAATTGAGCTTTCTATAATCAATACAAACTCTCCACCCCGTCTGCAATCGCATAGGTACCTCCTCTCCTTTCTCATTCGTCACCACGGTGAGTCCTGACTTCTTAGGAACCACTTGTGTCGGGCTCACCCATTTACTGTCAGAAATGGGATAAATTATCCCAGCATCTAGCCACTTTACAACTTCATTTTTCACCACCTCTTTCATATTCAGATTCAGCCTCCGCTGCATTTCTCTGCTGGGTTTGGCATTGTCCTCTAAATAAATGTAATGCATGCAAACATTAGGACTTATTCCCTTCAAATCTGCCACAGACCACCCTATTGCCCCCCTATGCTCCTTAAAAACTTCTAAAAGTTTGGATTCCTGAGCAGAGGTAAGATTAGAAGCAATGATAACAGGCAAGGTATGATCTGGGCCTAGATAAGCATATTTCAATGAATCCGGCAGAGGTTTAAGTTCCAAAACGGGCGGCTGATCAAGAGATGGAAGAATTGGTTCAGATCTTAAAGGAGGCAGAGGTTCTAGTCTAGATGAAAGAAGGGGTGAATCCTGAAGCAAACTACCCTCTTCTAACACAATATCATTTTTGTCCGGACATTCCTCAATTAGTTCTTCAAAAATATCAATAATATTGTATTCTTCCTCATTGTCCGGGTACTTTGAGGCTTTGAAAACATTCAAAGAAACCTTTTCTCCTCCAAAAGTAATATCCATCATCCCAATTGCACAATTAATGTTTGCCTTTGCCATAGCCAAAAATGGGCGTCCCAAAATAATTGGTGTATGCTTTAACTCTTGGGATGGGGCCATATCCAAGATCAAAAAGTCCACTGGGAAATAACACTCATGAATTTTTACAATCACATCTTCTAACAAGCCCTTAGGTGTTTTCACAGACCGATCCGCCAGTTGAAGGATAATAGAAGTGGGCTTCAATTCTCCTAGATCAAATTGCTCATATATGCAGGTGGGTAACAAATTAACACTCGCTCCAAGATCTAACAAAGCTTTATCAACTGTTACCCCACCTATATCACATGAAATTAGTGGAGCACATGGATCTTTCAACTTCTTTGGCAAAGAATTCATCAGAACAGCACTGACATCTTCAGAAAGACGGATCCTTTGTGTGGTTGCCTTCGGCTCCCTTCTTGGGGTACAAAGCTCTTTCAAAAACTTGGCATAAGCCGGTACATGCTTAATGGCATCCAAGAGCGGAATATTGATATTTACTTGCTTGAATAGTTCCAACATCTCTTCTTGTTGGACCGGCTTCTTTTGAGCTTTTGGCTTTAATGCATCTAGAAAAGGAACCTTAGGAACATATCTTTCAACACCTTCATCAACCTTACCCTTTCCTTTATCCATTGTCTTTTCCCCCCCATCCGACTGCTTTGGCTCTTCTTCCTCTTTCTCACTCTCCTCTTGAATGTCTCGGCCCTTGCTACAACCCTCATCCTTAGTGTGATAAGGATCACTTAGAATCTTCCCGCTCCTAAGAGTAGAAATAGCTTTGGCATTTTCGAATTGAGGAGCATTAGGACGAGGAGGTTGGGTGTAGCGACCCGAGAATCCGATTACCGGGAAGACCCGATAACCCGAGACTTGCACCGCCGCCCACGAGCCGGGAGGGCTCGGAAGGGCTAAAAGGAGTGTGGAGGCACAAAGAAATAGGAAATAAAGCAGGACAACCAACAACAACAAGCTGAAAGAAAGAACAATAACAGCAACAACATAGTCCAGTCCAACAGAAAGTACAGTCTAAAGCAGTAAAACGTACCACATGCCAAGTGAACACTCGGCCCGGCAAGCTGATAACTGAGAACCTCCGCTCCGCACCCTCGAACCTCGAGGAAGGACCGCTACACCTGAAAAGTAGGGAATGAGTCTACAAAACAGAGACTCAGCAGGGATCCCGCGGAACCCCAACCGGAAACAACGGTGGTAGCGGTAAGGAGAGCTACAACTACAGCAGGAACAACAAACCGGTGGCCGGTCAAAAACTCGGCACTACAGCTACTCCGACTGTACCGGAAGGTACACCTCGATCACGCAGATGAAGTTACCAAACCACGCTAGTACCGCCTACCGAAGTAAAAACACACGGCAACTACGCCGCAGAGGCCCGTCCCCCGGACACAGCAGACTTGGACACGCTGTCCAAGGTGCAACCCCGACCATCCGATCGCGGGTACCGCACCACAAGACGGAACCTCGGTAAAGCCACTAGCGCTAGACTCACGACGCGAAGACCAGCACACGCGCCATGGCAAAACAGCCGAAGGACTCAACGGTCGACACGACCGAAAACCCGAAGGTCAAAGCCACGAAAACTGGTAGTCTGCCACTCCCAACTCGACAGGAGTACCGCCCACTAGAAGCACGGCCGGTAGCGTCCCCTGACGTCTTACACCGCGCCGCAGGTGAACCGCCTGACGTGGTAGCTGCTACCAAAGGCGCAGACACCGTACAAGTAACCACAAACAAGTGACTAGCTGGGGTCACGCCCGTCGACATGGGTCCAACCGCCCCCAACCACGTGTGCACACACAGACCACGCGTCCTAGGTCTGGCCCTCTGACCGGTTTTCCCCCGCAGCCGGACTCTGGCTACCGACGAGGGGCCTACGGTAACCGGTCCACAAACCGTCTCAAAGGTGAATGCCCGTACACCACTCCCAGGTGAGACCAGCACCTCGTACTGGTGGGCTACGACTAGTGGAGGGTCACTGAAGGAGTAGACTCTCAACAGAAAATAATGTCCGCATCCGACGACGTACGGGGGACACCCCACGTACCGGCCCCGTCACACGGTGACCACGGTCGGAGAAGACACAAGACTCGCAGTCCACGGTCACGCACGCACCGTGCGCGAGAGTCGAGAAAACTCAAGTGACGCTAAGCCACTGGACTCTGGACAGTCCTCTAAACGCACTACAGTCAACGGTCCTTGAGTCACAAGACTCGGGGTCAAGACCGTTGCACGCAACGGCGCAAGGCCGTCAATCTAGTCCAATCTCTAGGTCTAAAACCACGGTAGCACAAGTACCGAGACAACTCACGAGTCGCCAAGACCACTCCCTCGGGAAGGGAACGCAAGGGACTAAGGCCACTCACACGGGCCACACGGAAAAACACAGAAGCACGATTCCCAAGGCAGCACACAAGCCGCCACGATGATTTCCCATCTTGAAACAAGCGGGAAACCTCCAGCCCCAGGCCGGACAACTGGACTCGCAGTCCAAGGCCAAACACATGGCCCACACGGGAATCGCCTTCCGAAGGAACCCACGATATGCGGGGGAGACCCCACCGCACGAACACCGGTACACGGTGTCTCGATCATGCGTAACACGAAAGCCCGGAACACATGAGGTCACCCGGACCTACCACACCTACGGGCACGATAATCGAGGTAACACGGTCCCTCCCGACACCCCAAAAATAAGGACACGGAACCTATGGGGTGTCCAGGATACTCACAAGGCCGGAGGTCGACCACTGGGTCCCAACCGGGTCGACCGGAGATCAACACAATGCGAACGGACGCTAAAAGGTCACCCGGACCCTTAAGCGCACGGGCACGTAAAACGAGGTAAATAGAAACTCCAGACACCCCAAAACACGGTCACAGAACTCCACTGGGTGTCCAAGTGACACACGGCCCAAGGGGAGCACGATCAGCCACAGAGCGCCCGCCCCGGGCAGCCCGACTGGTCCCTCCAAGAACGCGCTACACGTGCATAGCGCGTTCAGCCAGAACGCGCTATATGTGCCTAGCGCGTTCAACACGAACGCGCTACGTAACCATAGCGCGACCAGGCCAGGTCGCGCTATGATCCTATAGCGCGACAACCAGAACGCGCTGGGGCCGTAAGGCGCGACCCGAACCGCCTTACTATTCATCTTCTCCGATGAACGCGCCCTATCGGGGCAGCGCGACCTTCAAGAACGCGCTACTGGAGTATAGCGCGTTCTCAGTCCGCTCCTGAAAATGGTAGAAACCGCGGGAAAAGCCATGCCACGCCCCGCTCACCCCCAGGTGAAGGGGAAACAAAAGGGGAAACCTTCCCCAAGCCCCTAGGCATGCATCTAAACCCCTGGATCGCCCAAGAACACCATAAAACGAGAGATCCGGCTCACACCCCAAAAACATGCATTTTCCCCAAAACTCCCCGTTTGGCCAGCTCGTCTCACCACGGCCTACGAAACTCATGGGAAGGGAAGTACACGGGCTGAGGGTCCATCACCCTACCTCCACCGAACATTACGCGCACCGTGGACGCTGATCCATGAAGAAAATGCCGTTGAAGCCTCGCCGTTCCATGAACTCACGGCCGAGCTTCCACGTGCCTCCACCGCCTTGATCCTCATCCATCCTTGCCCGTGCCTCTCCCGCGCCGTCCCCACCTCGCCCGTACTCTGCCCCGTCGGCCGCCGGAGAGAGAGGGAGAGAGGAGAGAGCGTGAGAAGAGAGAGGGAGAGAAAAGAGAAATGAGAGGGGGAGAGAGGAAAGGCTTATATATAGGAAAATCCAGAAATTTGGAAAAATCCAGAAAAATAGAAAATTACACCCTCGCGATCCTCGGAGCGCACCGATCACAACGGTACCACTCGCGCCCTGGTGAACGGCCCGGTTCACCCGCAACGAGGTTCCGAAGGGAAAGCCGAAACCCACGCCGGGAATCGGAAAACACATGCGGAAAAAGCCGCGGAACGCCTCCGGGCCTCCGAAACGACTCCGAATCGCGCCGATCCGAACACAAAAGATGTCCGAAACGAAATTTCAGACACAACGGAGTCAGACGCTCTGAGAAACCAGATCCGGGACCCACGAACGAGGATCCGAAAAACCCGGGGCATTACAGCCCTCCCCCTTAATGGAATTTCGTCCTCGAAATTCAGGACCTAGCACAAAGTCACAGGGGAAGAACACTGAACCAACTGACAACGCTGTCAGAGCCCCAGCACAGAAAACCTCGATTCTCACGAAAAAAAACCGATCCTGAGGGACACCGCCAGACTTACAATCACAAGCAACACCTCGCTCCTCGCGTCGAGCACACAGGCCAACAGAGCAGGCATATAGCAAAGGACACAGTCCGGCATCACCTCAGACAACGCGAGAATCCACCATGGCGCCGCAGCCACGATCTCGCTCACCGAGGAATCACAACCCTCGACACGAGCAACAGCTACTGATCCACCCAATGGTCAGCAGACAAAACACACATCAGCTTCGCAACCAGCTGACAGGTCGCACACCCTCCTCAAGGGAGCAACCAAAACAGAGCCTCCACCAGCTCAAGCAGCCATCTCAACAGACCGCAACCAGCACATCGGCTCAACACCAAGAAACACCCCACACATGGCAAGCCGAAAGCCGGACATAACACTGTGCCAACTCTTGTCAGAAGACAACCTTCGACAAAGCCCAGATCCCATCCGGAAAGGCACATCACAGAAACGACCACCAAAGGTCTCGCTGGCACACGGCTCTCGCCACGCTCGAGCCCCAACAACCAGCATCTTCTGTCTCTGAAAAGACCATCCACTGGTCACCAACTGCTCGCCAACTCGACCCTCTCGGGGAGCACGACAAAACCAAATGACAGAACCTGGCGTCTTCAGTCATCACCTCACGGGACTCAGACTTATAGGGAACCACCCCATGCTAGTCACCAAACCAGGGATAACCTTGCGACACCAATGTCCTATCAAGGACCACCAAGCTGACGCCAACCTCACAGGAGGCCTCCGCCCTAAGGCGTCACTCTTCCATCTGGTCTCATCAAATCCTTCGATCAATCCAAGCGGACACCTGCCAATCCCGATTCCGCCCTTACCACAGAGCCACGGGACACCACCTGAACAGTGCTCACGAGTCCCTAAGCAATAAACATCTCACCGTCACAATCCGACAAGACCGTAAAACCAATAGACACTGCTGTGGTCGGTCACACGGTTAGGCTCACCAGCCACTCATAGCCGTCAACCGGGACCCATAGTCTGCCAGAGACCACTTCCTCAAAAGACGATCTCATCCGAGGACACGACTGGGAACACAAGTCGGACACCAAGCCACCGACTCTGACCAACACGTCCTCGACCTCCGTCAGGCGATATCCTCAACAACCTCATCCAGGTCCAACGCCTGACGCCTGACACGGCTTCCAACACAGGAACATGGTACTCATGCGGCGCGCTAGCCAGCACTTTTTCCCAACACTCCACCCGCTAGTGCCAAGAACCACGACTTCTCAGGCAACGGCACGGCAACAACACGTTTCACACCAAGGAACCAATCCTCCGATGCTCAACGCAAACTTAGGAATCCGCCCGTAGCAACCAATGCTACGATCCTAAACCAATGGGTTACAAGCCCACCAAGCTTCCGCTGCGCACTCAGATCCGTGCGCACAGCCGGGAAAGTAAAACACCGCCCAACCAGCACTCGTCCTTCCGGAAAAGCGCCAGCACACCCTCACACAACAAGGGAATGGGCACGGCTTCTCATAGGCAACCACCTTGCCAAGACAAGGAGCACGTCTCGCACAGACTTCATGGCACAAAAGGCCAACCAATCCGAACACACTGCAAGACGACGATCCTTAGCCCAACACAATCTCTCCAACCAAAGGAGAAACCAGCACACTTCTGACCAACGGAAGAACTCCACGCTCGACCTGACCTCGAACCTCGCGCACGCTGGAAACAGCACCATCCAGCACCAAGGAAAACCATCGCTTCCATCAGGTCAGCGCCTCCGACACACTCGACGAGTGTCACGTCGGACCACAAGCACAGCATCTCTCGGTGCACCACCGCTGCAATTCCTCGAACTGTAACACGGCATGCCAAGAGCCGTAACACGGGCCACAACGACAACCGCCGACGCTCATCCTCGAGTCCCGAACTCGCCGCGGAGCCTTCACATCTCAAGCCAACTCCAGAGCGAACACAACCCATCCACTGACATAAGCGCAGGAGCAAAGACTTAACGGGACATCTCTGCCAAATCCTGCCTCGAAATCAGCAGAACAATCAGGACCGACACGTCATTTCTGACGCCACAGAGCGCGACAAGAACATCAGGCTCGACGAAACAGCAGCTCACCGAGAAGATCCTCCGCTCACCCGAGCACACTTCTCGATCAGAACGCCTCAGGAGCTAGACAAACCTCAAGTTAGAGTGGCCAAAACCGACAACAGCTCCCTCGAAGCACGCTCACGGCCACTTAACCACGAAAAATCCGTACCAGCCACCTGACCACGCTGCAAGTTCCTCGAACGTAGCACCGCGAGCTCACGCCTGCCAGCAACCTCTGCCCAACGCAGTACAACCAGGGCCACCATCAATGAGGGAGAAGGCTCTCGACCTCGATCCTTAGACCCCATGCTGGCACGAAAGCCGCGAACAGCAACCACCTTCACGGCGCCGCACAGCGCACTCAAGCTCTCAAGCGAGAAACAAGGCGGAAAATAAGCATGAAACCCTAAGCCAGCTGCCGACTGTACTGGACCTTACGGACTCTGATCACTGCAATGTTTCGAATTCCTATGTACGTCCACAACCACCGCTCTGATACTAGCTATAGCGACCCGAGAATCCAATTACCGGGAAGATCCGATAACCCGAGACTCGCACCGCCGCCCACGAGCCGGGAGGGCTCGGAAGGGCTAAAAGGAGTGTGGAGGCACAAACAAATTGGAAATAAAGCAGGACAACCAACAACAACAAGCTGAAAGAAAGAACAACAACAACAACAACAGAGTCTAGTCCAACAGAAAGTACAGTCTAAAGCAGTAAAACATACCACATGCCAAGTGAACACTCGGCCCGACAAGCTGGTAACTGAGAACCTCCGCTCCGCACCCTCGAACCTCGAGGAAGGACCGCTACACCTGAAAAGTAGGGAATGAGTCTCCAAAACAGAGACTCGGCAGGGATCCCGCGGAACCCCAACCGGAAACAACGGTGGTAGCGGTAAGGAGAGCTACAACTACAGCAGGAACAGCAAACCGGTGGCCGGTCAAAAACTCGGCACTACAGCTACTCCTACTGTACCGGAAGGTACACCTCGATCACGCAGATGAAGCTACCAAACCACGCTAGTACCGCCTACCGAAGTAAAAACACACGGCAACTACGCCGCAGAGGCCCGTCCCCCGGACACAGCCGACCTGGACACGCTGTCCAAGGTGCAACCCCGACCATCCGATCGCGGGTACCGCACCACAAGACGGAACCTCGGTAAAGCCACTAGCGCTAGACTCACGACGCGAAGACCAGCACACACGCCATGGCAAAACAGCCGAAGGAGTCAACGGTCGACACGACCGAAAACCCGAAGGTCAAAGCCACGAAAACTGGTAGTCTGTCACTCCCAACTCGACAGGAGTACCGCCCACTAGAAGCACGGCCGGTACCGTCCCCTGACGTCTTACACCGCGTCGCAGGTGAACTGCCTGACGTGGTAGCTGCTACCAAAGGCGCAGACACCGTACAAGTAACCACAAACAAGTGACTAGCTGGGGTCACGCCCGTCGACGTGGGTCCAACCGCCCCCAACCACGTGTGCACACGCGTCCTAGGTCTGGCCCTCTGATCGGTTTTACCCCGTAGCCAGACTCTGGCTACCGACGAGGGGCCTACGGTAACCGGTCCACAAACCGTCTCAAAGGTGAATGCCCGTACACCACTCCCAGGTGAGACCAGCACCTCGTACTGGTGGGCTACGACTAGTGGAGGGTCACTGAAGGAGTAGACTCTCAACGGAAAATAATGTCCGCATCCGACGACGTACGGGGGACACCCCACGTACCGGCCCCGTCACACGGTAATGCCATCACCAGAAATGCCATCACCAGAAATCACCAGAAATGCCATCACCAGAAATCACGTGCCCCAGAAAGTGAACCTCGCTGAGCCAAAACTCGCACTTGCTGAGCTTCGCATACAACTGGTGATCTCGCAACGTCTGCAGCACCACACCCAAATAGTACGCATGCTCCTCAACAGACCGCGAATAAACAAGGATGTCATCCACAAAGATGACCACGAACTGGTCCAAATACGGATGGAACACCCTCTGCATCAAGTCCATGAAGGCTGCTGGGACATTGGTGAGCCCAAACGGCATCACCAGAAACTCATAATGCCCGTACCTCGTACTGAATGCAGTCTTCTCCACATCGGACTCGTAAATTCTCAGCTGATAGTAACCGGACCGCAAATCAATCCGCGAGAACACTCGCGCAGACTGAAGCTGGTCGAACAAATCATCAATCTGTGGCAACGGATACTTGTTCTTAATGGTCACTTCATTCAGCTGCCGATAGTCAATGCATAGCCGCAGACTACCGTCCTTCTTCTTCACGAACAACACGGGCGCACCCCAAGGGGAAAAGCTCGGACGAATATACCCCTTGGCCAACAGTTCCTGCAACTGCGCCCTCAACTCCCTCAGCTCAGCGGGGGCCATACGGTAGGGAGCCTTCGCCAAAGGTCCCGTACCAGGTACAACCTCGATCACGAAATTGATCTCCCGCTGGGGAGGTAATCTAGGCAACTCCTCAAGAAAAACATCGGGAAACTCGCACACCACCGCAATGTCCTCGACATCCGGCTCCATCCGGTCAGACACAACCACAGACGCGAGAAAACCCTGACAACCTGAATCAAGCAATCGACGGGCTCGAATAGCAGAGACAAGGAATCGAGAAGAGGTGGAACGGATACCTTGGAAATAGAAGGTCCTCTTGCTCGGATGCTGGAAGTAGACCCTCTTCATTCCACAATCCACCACCGCTCCATGAGTCTCGAGCCAATCCATGCCTAGAATCACGTCGTAATCCCGAAGCTGCAACGCATACAACCTGCCTGGCATACTCCGCCCATCGATCCACACCGGAACCTGGTCGAAGCAATACGGAGTGACCATAAAATCACCCGAAGGCAACTCCACTGCCAAATCATAGGACAACTGGGTCACCGGCTCCTCGACGCTCGACGCGAAATCCTCCGAAATAAACGAATGAGACGCGCCAGAATCAAATAAAACCCGAGCCGCACAACCCAAAATCTGAACGGTACCTTCCACGAGCTGCGACGCCACTGCCTCTGCCCTGGTCAAGTGCGTGATCTGGCCACGAGCTCTCTGCCTGCCTCCCACACTAGCTGACCTGGGTAGTGGCGGATACTGTCCCTGTTGCTGCTGCTGCTGCTGGGGAACCTGCTGCTGCGGCGGCCTCTGAGGACAGTCACGCGCCATATGCCCTACCTGGTCACACCGAAAACAGATGATCGGCGCCGTGCACTGCCTGCCTGGGTGGGTCCCACTACACCGTGGACAAGGTCCTCGCGATCCACCCACCGATCCCTGACGCTGCAAAGGAAACGGCTGCTGTACACTGCCCGATGAAGCTTGCCCCTGATCCTTGTGCTTCTTACGGAAATTCTTCTTCAAGAACTTCTTGACCTTCGAGCCGAAGGACGCAGATCCTGCCACTGACGCTGCCGGTGCCGGTACTCCTGAACCACCCGACGCATGCTGGAAGAAACCCTGCTGCTGGGTAGCCGACTGCTGGCTGCGACCTGACAAGGACTACCCCTGGCTGACCGGTCCTCGAGTCCTCTGCATATCCATCTCCAAGGAAATCGCAACACGAGACGCTGTCTCTAGATCAGTGGCCCCATTCGCGATCAAATGGTGCCTCAGCTCCAGCCTCAAGCCCTGCACAAACTGCGTCGTCATCACCCTCTCATGCTCCATGATATGAGGTGCGTACCGACCCAGCTCGACAAATCGGGCCCTGTACTGCAACACGGACATGTCACCCTGCACCAGCTCCAGAAACTCCCGCATTCGCTGCGTAGCAACGACGTCTGGACAGTACGTACGCTCGAAAGCACTGACAAAGTCACCCCACTCGACCTGCTCAAGTGGACGAAGCTGAAAGGACGTCTTCCACTCGGAAGACCACCACCTCCGAGCCGTACCCTGCAACTGGTTGTAGGCCAACACCACTCTGTCCTCGGCAGTACTCTTCGCAGAACTGAACACCCGCTCCATCTCATCAAGCCAATCACGAGCCGCATCAGGGTCTGCCTGGCCGCTAAAGTAAGGTGGATGGAACTGCATGAAGTCCCTCACCGCTCGGCCTGGCCCACCCCTGACTGACGAGCCCTCACCAGTCTCTCCGCCGAACTGCTGAGACATGAGATGGTACATGCCACGGAAGAAATCCTCGGCCCCCGGAGCTCTCGCAGCATCCGCGGCCTCGGTAGCTCCCGGAACTCTGCTATGCTCCTCCTGGTCCCTCTGGACCCCCTGCTGGATCTCCTGACCTCCAGCTGACTGCCCCTGCTGAGAGCGAGAACTCCTCCTCGGCGCCATCCTCGCTCCTGAAGCACAAGACAGAAAACACGAAAACGGCAATGTCAGAATAAAACACGCGGTGCCCAATGCCAGCGTCACATGTACATCATCGTTGTGGACTAGTGGACCACTACAATTACCTATGATTCTCATGTAATTCCACAACCGCGCTCTGATACCAGCTGTAACGACCCGAGAATCCGATTACCGGGAAGGCCCGATAACCCGAGACTCGTACCGCCACCCACGAGTCCGAAGACTCGGAAGGGTTAAAAGGATGGTGTGGAGACTACACAAGTATCACAAATAATTGCAGAAATTAAACAGTTATAATATTAAGCAGGAAATAAATTAACATTTTACATGGTCCACAATAAAGAACAACAACAGCAGACAGTCCACGACTAGTACAGTGACAAGAAAGAAAGTACAGCTACACGGGGCATCCCCGGCTCTGACCTCTGGCACTACCTCTGGGCACCCGCACCACGCTGCGCTCCTGACGCGCTCCCCGAAGGTGGCGTCTCACCTGAAACACGGTGAAAACACGCAGGGAATGAGTCTCGGAACAAGACTCAGTAGGGATCACTCGAACCCTACCTCGTAAAATGAGAAACCACTACTCTAGCGGTAGGAAAGTACCTCGGAAAGGAAAGCCCTGCACTCTACAGAACTAGACCCTACGGCACGTAAATCGACACACGTGCCACGGTACAAGAAGACCGAAACTCAACGGTCGAACCGCAAAACCCGAAGGTCGGAAACACACGACTGACAGTCTGACACTCCGTACTCGATAGGAGTACCACCCACTAGAAGCACAGCCGGCAGCGTCCCCTGACGTCTTACACCTCACCGCAGGTGAACCGCCTGACGTGATAGGTCCTACCCAAGGCGCACACACCGTACAAGTAACCACAACAAGTGACTAGCTGGGGTCACGCCCGTCGACGTGGGTCCAACCGCCCCCAACCACGTGTGCACACACAGACCACGCGTCCTAGGTCTGGCCCCCTGACCGGTTTTCCCCCGCAGCCGGACTCTGGCTAAGATGAGGAGCCTACGGTAACCGGTCCACAAACCGTCTCGAAAGGTGGGTGTCCGTACACCACTCCCAGGTGAGACCAGCACCTCGTACTGGTGGGCTACGACTAGTGGAGGGTCACTGAAGGAGTAGACTCTCAAGTCAAGGGAAAACGACGTCCGAGTCCGACAATGTGTGGGAATCACCCCACGCACTAGCTCCGTCAAACGGGGCCACGGTCGGAGAAAAATGGACTCACCGCCCACAACCAAACTCATAACCATGGCAAACGGGACCTCCGGACACCAAAGACACGGTCACGGAACTCCACGGGGTGCCCGGGACGCACACACGGCCCAAGGGGAACACCCAACAACAGCCAAATCGCGCTAGGGATACCTAGCGTGACACGGAAGAACGCGCTAGGGAACCCTAGCGCAACAGGGAAGATCGCGCTATGTCTCCCTAGCGCGACAGGGACCATCGCGCTAGGTCCTCCTAGCGTGACAAGGACCATCGCGCTAGGTCCTCCTAGCACGACAAGGATGATCGCGCTATGACCCCATAGCGCGACAGGAACCGCCTCATGTTCATCTTCTCCGATGAACGCGCTCGGTCGGGGCAGCGCGACCTCCAAGAACGTGCTACTGGAGTATAGCGCGTTCTCAGTCCGCGGCCGAAAACGGTAAGAACGCCCAAAAATTCTAACCACGCCCCCATGCCTCCATAGGAGAGGGGGAAAACAAAGGGGAAGACCCCTGGGGACCCCTAGCATGATTCTAGGCCATCAAAACACGAAATCATGCATCAAATCCATAGATCGGGCGAGCTCTCCCCAAATCATGGAAAAACCCAAAAACGCTCAAACGATCCCCTCTCGGCCTCCCCGCGGCCTATAAATCGCGGAAAAGATCGGCATGAGGCTAAGGAACGTCACCCTACCTCAATGGAGCGAATGCTCCGCCGGATCGATCACGAATCACGAAGAATGCTCGAAGCTTCACGAACTCCCCACGCTTCCCACGCTCGCCGCACGCCCACGAGATCGCCTCACCGTCGCCCACGCGTCCGCGCCGTCGCCCCGCCGCCGTCAGTAGCCGGAGAGGGGTTCGTCGTGCCCTAATGGGAGAGAGGGAGAGAGGAGGGTGTCACGGTGGGAAGAAACGGAGGAAGAGGAAGAAGAAGAAAGAGAAAGGAGAAAAAGAAAAAGAAAAGAATTGGGGCTATATAGAAAATCCGAATTTTCAGAAAAATACCGAAAAATAGAAAAATACATTTCTAGAATCCTCGGAACGCACCGATCGCAACGGTACCACTCGTGCCTGGGGGAAATGCCCGGTTCGCCCGCAGCGAGCTTCCGAAGGAAAAGCCGAAACACACACCGGGAATCGAAAAACACACGCGGAAAAGCCGCGGAACGCCTCCGGGCCTCCGAAACAACTCCGGATCGCGCCGATCCGAACACGAAAGATGTCCGAAACGAAATTTCGGACACAACGGAGCCGGACGCTCCGAAAACCAGATCCGGGACCCACGAAGAAGGATCCGAAAGGTCCGGGATATTACAGCCCTCCCCCCTTAAGGAATTTCGTCCTCGAAATTGAGAACAACCCAAGGGGAAAGAAGAGGAAGACTCACTCAAACAGATACGGGAACTGCTGACGCATCTCGTCCTCACGTTCCCACGAAGCCTCACCACCAGAGTGTCGTTGCCACACGACCTTTACCAAGGGAATGACCTTGTTCCGCAGGCGCTGCTCTCGCCTATCCTCCACGCGGATCGAAACTCTGGGAGAGAAAGATCTGGAGTCACCTCAGGCCAAACAGAAAACTCGAGCACATGAGAGTCATCGGGCATATACTTCCGCAACATCGAGACGTGGAACACGTCATGCACCGACGCCAACTCAGGAGGTAACTGCAACCGGTAAGCAACCTCACCGATGCGCTCCACAATCGCGAAAGGACCAATATAGCGGGGACTCAGCTTCCCACGCCGTCCAAAACGCATCACCCCCTTCATCGGAGAAACTCTCAAGAACACATGATCGCCCACGGCGAACTCGAGGGGCTGCCTCCTACGGTCAGCATAGCTCTTCTGCCGACTCTGGGCCGCCAACATGTTCTGACGAACCAGGTGCACAACATCCACACATTGCTGCACCAACTCCGGTCCCGTCAAAACACGCTCACCCACCTCAAACCAATCAAGCGGAGTCCGACAAGGACGCCCATACAGTGCCTCATAAGGAGCCATGCCGATGCTCGAATGATAGCTGTTGTTATAGGCAAACTCCACCAACGGTAGGTGATGAATCCAACTCCCCTGCCACTCCAGGCAGCAGGATCTCAGCATGTCCTCCAAAGTCTGAATGGTCCTCTCAGACTGACCATCTGACTGAGGATGATACGCCGAGCTAAATGCCAACTCCGTGCCAAGAGCTCGCTGGAAACTCCTCCAGAATCCAGAAGTGAAGCGCGGATCCCGATCCGATACGATCGAAATGGGAACCCCATGCAACGGCACGATCCGCTCCACATAAAGACGAGCCAACTTAGGCACGCTCCAGCTGACCTTGACCGGTAGCAACCGCGTCACCTTCGTCAGCCGATCCACCAGTAACCAAATACTGTCCTGCCCACTCGGGGTCCTTGGCAACCCCACCACAAAATCTGTGGTCACATGGTCCCACTTCCAAGCAGGAACATCCAAGGGCTGGAGAGTACCTCCTGGTCGCTGATGCTCCGCCTTCACCTGCTGACAGATCAGGCACCTGGCCACAAATTCGGCGACATCTCTCTTCATGCCAGGCCACCAAAACTGCCTCCGCAAGTTCCGATACATCTTCGTCGCACCCGGGTGTACAGTGTACCTGCTCCCATGAGCCTCGCGTAACACCGCACGACGAACCTGCTCCTCCGCTGGGACGTACAACCTGCCACGAAACCTCGCAGCACCGTCCTCGCCGAGCTCCACGTCAGCCATCGCAAGAATCCGGGGCAACTCAGGGTCCGCATGCTGAGCCTCTGTCACCTGACGACGGATAGCAGGAGTGACAGTCAGACTCGCAAGCACTGCCAACCCTCGCTCCTGGGGAATCTTGAGCCTGAAGATACTTCGGCACTTGTTCCCAGAGCCTCCACTTCCTCAGCATCAAGGTACTGACCGCCACCTTCCGACTCAAGGCATCGGCGACGACATTCATCCTGCCCGGCTGATAAGACAGGGTGAAGTCATAGTCCTTCATGAACTCCATCCAACGCCTTTGTCTGAGGTTCAGATCTCTCTGCGAGAACACATACCTCAAACTCTGATGGTCAGTGAACACCTCGAACTTCTCGCCGTACAGATAATGCCTCCAGATCTTCAGCGCGAAGATCACCGCCGCCAACTCAAGGTCATGGGTAGGGTAGTTCTCCTCATGGGGCTTTAGCTGCCGAGATGCATAAGCCACCACTCTACCATGTTGCATCAGAACAGCACCCAATCCGACGCCGGAAGCATCTGTACACACCACAAAACCTCCCGATCCAGAAGGTAAAACCAACACCGGAGCCGAGGTGAGCAATCTCTTCAGTTCCCTGAAGCTCTGCTCACACTCCTCGGACCAAACGAAAGGTACATCCTTCCGCGTGAGCCTCGTCATCGGGGTCGCAATGCGAGAAAAATCATGGATAAACCGGCGATAATACCCCGCAAGCACCAAGAAACTCCGGATCTCCGTCACCGACCTCGGCCTCGGCCATTGCATCACAGCCTCGACCTTGGCGGGATCCACGGAAATGCCATCACCAGAAATCACGTGCCCCAGAAAGTGCACCTCGCTGAGCCAAAACTCGCACTTGCTGAGCTTCGCATACAACTGGTGATCTCGCAACGTCTGCAGCACCACACCCAAATAGTACGCATGCTCCTCAGCAGACCGCGAATAAACAAGGATGTCATCCACAAAGATGACCACGAACTGGTCCAAATACGGATGGAACACCCTCTGCATCAAGTCCATGAAGGCTGCTGGGGCATTGGTGAGCCCAAACGGCATCACCAGAAACTCATAATGCCCGTACCTCGTACTGAATGCAGTCTTCTCCACATCGGACTCGCGAATTCTCAGCTGATAGTAACCGGACCGCAAATCAATCCGCGAGAACACTCGCGCAGACTGAAGCTGGTCGAACAAATCATCAATCCGCGGCAACGGATACTTGTTCTTAATGGTCACTTCATTCAGCTGCCGATAGTCAATGCATAGCCGCAGACTACCGTCCTTCTTCTTCACGAACAACACGGGCGCACCCCAAGGGGAAAAGCTCGGACGAATGTACCCCTTGGCCAACAGTTCCTGCAACTGCGCCCTCAACTCCCTCAGCTCAGCGGGGGCCATACGGTAGGGAGCCTTCGCCAAAGGTCCCGTACCAGGTACAACCTCGATCACGAAATCGATCTCCCGCTGGGGAGGTAATCCAGGCAACTCCTCAGGAAAAACATCGGGAAACTCGCACACCACCGCAATGTCCTCGACATCCGGCTCCATCCGGTCAGACACAACCACAGACGCGAGAAAACCCTGACAACCTGAATCAAGCAATCGACGGGCTCGAATAGCAGAGATAAGGAATCGAGAAGAGGTGGAACGGATACCTTGGAAATAGAAGGTCCTCTTGCTCGGATGCTGGAAGTAGACCCTCTTCATTCCACAATCCACCACCGCTCCATGAGTCTCGAGCCAATCCATGCCTAGAATCACGTCGTAATCCCGAAGCTGCAACGCATACAACCTGCCTGGCATACTCCGCCCATCGATCCACACCGGAACCTGGTCGAAGCAATACGGAGTGACCATAAAATCACCCGAAGGCAACTCCACTGCCAAATCACAGGACAACTGGGTCACCGGCTCCTCGACGCTCGACGCGAAATCCTCCGAAATAAACGAATGAGACGCGCCAGAATCAAATAAAACCCGAGCCGCACAACCCAAAATCTGAACGGTACCTTCCACGAGCTGCGACGCCACTGCCTCTGCCCTGGTCAAGTGCGTGATCTGGCCACGAGCTCTCTGCCTGCCTCCCACACTAGCTGACCTGGGTAGTGGCGGATACTGTCCCTGTTGCTGCTGCTGCTGCTGGGGAACCTGCTGCTGCGGCGGCCTCTGAGGACAGTCACGCGCCATATGCCCTGGCTGGTCACACCGAAAACAGATGATCGGCGCCGTGCACTGCCTGCCTGGGTGGGTCCCACTACACCGTGGACAAGGTCCTCGCGATCCACCCACCGATCCCTGACGCTGCAAAGGAAACGGCTGCTGTACACTACCCGATGAAGCCTGCCCCTGATCCTTGTGCTTCTTACGGAAATTCTTCTTCAAGAACTTCTTGACCTTCGAGCCGAAGGACGCAGATCCTGCCACTGACGCTGCCGCTGCCGGTACTCCTGAACCACCCGACGCATGCTGGAAGAAACCCTGCTGCTGGGTAGCCGACTGCTGGCTGCGACCTGACAAGGACTGCCCCTGGCTGACCGGTCCTCGAGTCCTCTGCATATCCATCTCCAAGGAAATCGCAACACGAGATGCTGTCTCTAGATCAGTGGCCCCATTCGCGATCAAATGGTGCCTCAGCTCCAGCCTCAAGCCCTGCACAAACTGCGTCATCCTCACCCTCGCATGCTCCATGATATGAGGTGCGTACCGACCCAGCTCGACAAATCGGGCCCTGTACTGCAACACGGACATGTCACCCTGCACCAGCTCCAGAAACTCCCGCATCCGCTGCGTAGCAACGACGTCTGGACAGTACGTACGCTCGAAAGCACTGACAAAGTCACCCCACTCGACTGCTCAAGTGGACGAAGCTGAAAGGACGTCTTCCACTCGGAAGACCACCACCTCCGAGCCGTACCCTGCAACTGGTTGTAGGCCAACACCACTCTGTCCTCGGCAGTACTCTTCGCAGAACTGAACACCCGCTCCATCTCATCAAGCCAATCACGAGCCGCATCAGGGTCTGCCTGGCCGCTAAAGTAAGGTGGATGGAACTGCATGAAGTCCCTCACCGCTCGGCCTGGCCCACCCCTGACTGACGAGCCCTCACCAGTCTCTCCGCCGAACTGCTGAGACATGAGATGGTACATGCCACGGAAGAAATCCTCGGCCCCCGGAGCTCTCGCAGCATCCGCGGCCTCGGTAGCTCCCGGAACTCTGCTATGCTCCTCCTGGTCCCTCTGGACCCCCTGCTGGATCTCCTGACCTCCAGCCGACTGCCCCTGCTGAGAGCGAGAACTCCTCCTCGGCGCCATCCTCGCTCCTGAAGCACAAGACAGAAAACACGAAAACGGCAATGTCAGAATAAAACACGCGGTGCCCAATGCCAGCGTCACATGTACATCATCGTTGTGGACTAGTGGACCACTACAATTACCTATGATTCTCATGTAATTCCACAACCGCGCTCTGATACCAGCTGTAACGACCCGAGAATCCGATTACCGGGAAGGCCCGATAACCCGAGACTCGTACCGCCACCCACGAGTCCGAAGACTCGGAAGGGTTAAAAGGATGGTGTGGAGACTACACAAGTATCACAAATAATTGCAGAAATTAAACAGTTATAATATTAAGCAGGAAATAAATTAACATTTTACATGGTCCACAATAAAGAACAACAATAACAGCAGTCCACGACTAGTACAGTGACAAGAAAGGAAAGTACAGCTACACGGGGCATACCCCGGCTCTGACCTCTGGCACTACCTCTGGGCACCCGCACCACGCTGCGCTCCTGACGCGCTCCCCGAAGGTGGCGCCTCACCTGAAACACGGTGAAAACACGCAGGGAATGAGTCTCGGAACAAGACTCAGTAGGGATCACTCGAACCCTACCTCGTAAAACGAGAAACCACTACTCTAGCGGTAGGAAAGTACCTCGGAAAGGAAAGCCCTGCACTCTACAGAACTAGACCCTACGGCACGTAAATCGACACACGTGCCACGGTACAAGAAGACCGAAACTCAACGGTCGAACAGCCAAAACCAGAAGGTCGGAAACACACGACTGACAGTCTGACACTCCGTACTCGACAGGAGTACCACCCACTAGAAGCACAGCCGGCAGCGTCCCCTGACGTCTTACACCGCACCGCAGGTGAACCGCCTGACGTGATAGGTCCTACCCGAGACGCAGACACCGTACAAGTAACCACAACAAGTGACTAGCTGGCGTCACGCCCGTCGACGTGGGTCCAACCGCCCCCAACCACGTGTGCACACACAGACCACGCGTCCTAGGTCTGGCCCTCTGACCGGTTTTCCCCCGCAGCCGGACTCTGGCTAAGACGAGGAGCCTACGGTAACCGGTCCACAAACCGTCTCGAAAGGTGGGTGCCCGTACACCACTCCCAGGTGAGACCAGCACCTCGTACTGGTGGGCTACGACTAGTGGAGGGTCACTGAAGGAGTAGACTCTCAAGTCAACGGAAAACGACGTCTGAGTCCGACAACGTGTGGGAATCACCCCACGCACTAGCTCCGTCAAACGGGGCCACAGTCGGAGAAAAACGGACTCACCGCCCACAACCAAACTCATAACCAAGGCAAACGGGACCTCCGGACACCAAAGACACGGTCACGGAACTCCACGGGGTGCCCGGGACGCACACACGGCCCAAGGGGAACACCCAACAATAGCCAAATCGTGCTAGGGATACCTAGCGCGACACGGAAGAACGCGCTAGGGAACCCTAGCGCAACAGGGAAGATCGCGCTATGTCTCCCTAGCGCGACAGGGACCATCGCGCTAGGTCCTCCTAGCGCGACAAGGACCATCGCGCTAGGTCCTCCTAGCGCGACAAGGATGATCGCGCTATGACCCCATAGCGCGATAGGAACCGCCTCCTGTTCATCTTCTCCGATGAACGCGCTCGGTCGGGGCAGCACGACCTCCAAGAACGCGCTACTGGAGTATAACGCGTTCTCAGTCCGCGGCTGAAAATGGTAAGAACGCCCAAAAATTCTAACCACGCCCCCATGCCTCCATAGGAGAGGGGGAAAACAAAGGGGAAGACCCCTGGGGACCCCTAGCATGATTCTAGGCCATCAAAACACGAAATCATGCATCAAATCCATAGATCGGGCGAGCTCTCCCCAAATCATGGAAAAGCCCAAAAACGCTCAAACGATCCCCTCTCGGCCTCCCCGCGGCCTATAAATAGCGGAAAAGATCGGCACGAGGCTAAGGAACGTCACCCTACCTCAATGGAGCGAATGCTCCGCCGGATCGATCATGAATCACGAAGAATGCTCGAAGCTTCACGAACTCCCCACGCTTCCCACGCACGCCGCACGCCCACGAGATCGCCTCACCGTCGCCCACGCGTCCGCGCCGTCGCCCCGCCGCCGTCCGTAGCCTGAGAGGGGTTCGTCGCGCCCGAATGGGAGAGGGAGAGAGGAGGGTGTCACGGTGGGAAGAAACGGAGGAAGAGGAAGAAGAAGAAAGAGAAAGGAGAAAAAGAAAAAGAAAAGAATTAGGGCTATATAGAAAGTCTGAATTTTCAGAAAAATACCGAAAAATAGAAAAATACATTTCTAGAATCCTCGGAACGCACCGATCGCAACGGTACCACTCGTGCCTGGGGGAACTGCCCGGTTCGCCCGCAGCTAGCTTCCGAAGGAAAAGCCGAAACACACACCAGGAATCGGAAAACACACGCGGAAAAGCCGCGGAACGCCTCCGGGCCTCCGAAACAACTCCGGATCGCGCCGATCCGAACACGAAAGATGTCCGAAACGAAATTTCGGACACAACGGAGCCGGACGCTCCGAAAACCAGATCCGGGACCCACGAAGAAGAATCCGAAAGGTCCGGGATATTACACTCTAGGTCTAAAACCACGGTAGCACAAGTATCGAGACAACTCACGAGTCGCCAAGACAACTCCCTCGGGAAGGGAACGCAAGGGACTAAGGCCACTCACACGGGCCACACGGAAAAACACAGAAGCATGATTCCCAAGGCAGCACACAAGCCGCCACGACGATTTCCCATCTTGAAACAAGCGGGAAACCTCCAGCCCCAGGCCGGACAACTGGACTCGCAGTCCAAGGCCAAACACATGGCCCACACGGGAATCGCCTTCCAAAGGAACCCACGATATGCGGGGGAGACCCCACCGCACGCACACCGATACACGGTGTCTCGATCATGCGTAACACGAAAGCCCGGAACACATGAGGTCACCCGGACTTATCACACCTACGGACACTCTAATCGAGGTAACACGGTCCCTCCCGACACCCCAAAAACAAGGACACGGAACCCATGGGGTGTCCAGGATACTCACAAGGCCGGAGGTCGACCACTGGGTCCCAACCGGGTCGACCGGAGACCAACACAATGCGAACGGATGATAAAAGGTCACCCGGACCCTTAAGCGCACGGGCACGTAAAATGAGGGAAACGGAACCTCCAGACACCCCAAAACACGGTCACGGAACTCCACTGGGTGTCCAAGGCACACACGGCCCAAGGGGAGCATGATCAACCACAGACCGCCCGCCCCGGGTAGCCCGGCTGGTCCCTCCAAGAACACGCTACACGTGCATAGCGCGTTCAGCCAGAACGCGCTATACGTGCCTAGCGCCTTCAACACGAACGTGCTATGTGACCATAGCGTGACCAGGCCAGGTCGCGCTATGATCCTATAGCGCGACAACCAGAACGCGCTGGGGCCGTAAGGCGCGACCCGAACCGCCTTACTGTTCATCTTCTCCGATGAACGCGCCCTATCGGGGCAGCGCGACCTTCAAGAACGCGCTACTGGAGTATAGCGCGTTCTCAGTCCGCGCCCGAAAACGGTAGAAACAACGGGAAAAGCCATGCCACGCCCCGCTCACCCCCAGGTGAAGGGGAAACAAAAGGGGAAACCTTCCCCAAGCCCCTAGGCATGCATCTAAACCCCTGGATTGCCCAAGAACACCATAAAATGGGAGATCCGGCTCACACCCCAAAAACATGCATTTTCTCCAAAACGCCCCGTTTGGCCCGCTCGGCTCACCACGGCCTACGAAACTCACGGGAAGGGAAGTACACAGGCTGAGGATCCATCACCCTACCTCCACCGAAGATTACGCGCACCGTGGACGCCGATCCACGAAGAAAACGCCGTTGAAGCCTCGCCGTTCCACGAACTCACGGCCGAGCTTCCACGCGCCTCCACCGCCTCGATCCTCATCCATCCTCGCCCGTGCCTCGCCCGCGCCGTCCCCACCTCGCCCGTACTCTGCCCTGTCGGTCGCCGGAGAGAGAGGGAGAGAGGAGAGAGCGTGAGAAGAGAGAGGGAGAGAAAAGAGAAATGAGAGGGGGAGAGAGGAAAGGCTTATATATAGGAAAATCTGGAAATTCGGAAAAATCCAGAAAAATAGAAAATTACACCCTCGCGATCCTCGGAGCGCACCGATCGCAACGGTACCACTCGCGCCCTGGTGAACGGCCCGGTTCACCCGCAACGAGGTTCCGAAGGGAAAGCCGAAACCCACGCCGGGAATCGAAAAACACACGCGGAAAAAGCCGCGGAACGCCTCCGGGCCTCCGAAACGACTCCGGATCGCGCCGATCCGAACATAAAAGATGTCCGAAACGAAATTTCAGACACAACGAAGTCAGACGCTCTGAGAAACCAGATCCGGGACCCACGAACGAGGATCCGAAAAACCCGGGACATTACACTGGGGTTGATTGGGTTGATTTGGAGGAGGAAGAATATGAGCTCTTTGTTGGAAACATGGAGGTTGTTGATTACGGGGATTAGCAACGGGTTGACTAGGTAGTTGCCCAACATCTCTCCTCACATTACTCGCAGTCAGCTGACCTATTTGACCTTCTAACTTGGCAATTGATTGTTGTTGAGAAAGAATAAGTTGCTGAAGTTGGTCAAACTTATCTTCAAAATTAGGCTGGTGAAATTGAGGTGGTGGCTGATAAGGAACTTGAAATTGGGCTCCCTGTGAGTAGCGATGTGATAGAAACTGATTGAACTGGCCTTGATATGGTGGAGTTTGTTGAAATTGGGCCTGAGCTTGATGGAATGATGACTGTTTAAATGGAAGTTGTTGGTGATTTTGTTGAAAAGAAGATGAAAATTTTTGATGAGATTGATTTGGAACTGGAAAAGATTGCTTAGGGACTGAGGGAACTGAGGGATTGACTTGATTGGATGGACCTGCCTGAGATTTCCAAGAGAAATTAGGGTGATTTCTCCGGCCTGGATTGTAGGAATTAGAATATGGATCATAACTGGGCTTGGAGACTCCCTGAGCAGCAAAAACTTGTTCTTGAATAAAAGGGGGTAGTTGGGCCGCTGTAGGACAATCTATGACAACATGATTTGGGCTTGAACACAAGGCACACAGTTCTTGCATGTTTGAATTTGAGCTAGGCTGAGAAGAAGGAAGGGAGGGCTCCTGTCTATTCATCGACAAAAGTTGATCTAACTTTTGGGCCACTAAATCCACCTTCTCAATTTTCTGCGCCAATAAATCAAATTTATTCAATTTCTGGGCAAGAGCATTAACATCGAACTTATTCTCAAAATCTCCTTGTGTTTTAACTTCATATAGCCCACCCTTCTTAGACGGTCCAATCATTCTCTCATATGAAGAAAGTGAAGCATGACTAATAGAATTTTCACTTAACATCTCAAATAAATCATAAGCTTCATCTTCACTTTTTCTCATAAAGGCTCCCCCACAAGAAGCATCCACCATCTGTCTGTAATTTTTAGTTAATCCCTCATAAAAAGCTTGAACAATTTGCCATCTAGATAGGCCATGATGGGGACATTTCCTTAATAGATCTTTCAATCTATCCCAGGCCTCATGAATTTGTTCTCCAGGATTTTGTGTAAACCCAGTGATGGCCCTTCTCATGGTGTTAGTTCTACCAATGGGATAAAATTTCTTCAAAAACCCCTTTTGCATCTCTTCCCAAGTACTGATCGTTCTACCCAAGGAGCCTAGCCAGTATTTAGCTTTATCCTTAAGGGAGAATGGGAAAAGAGTGAGCTTAAGGGCATCATCTGAGAAGTTTTAAATTTTGACAGTGGAACATATTTGGAGATACTCATCTAGATGTTTATATGGATCTTCATTAGTATTGCCATAGAAGGATGGCAACATCTGGATGGTGCTAGATTTAATTTCATACTGAGCAGCTTGATTCTGTGGTGCTTGCACATAGAAGGATGGCTGATATTGATTTGGAATGAAATAATCTTTCATTTGTTTAGGAGCTTGGATCTGATTTTGGTTCTCCATAAGGTTAGGTTGGGATTGGGCTTTGAAATGCACTAACCTTTCAATCTCACTAATGGGTCCTAACAACTGTGGGTGGAGAGATCTCCTACCTTGCATGCAATGCAAAGGGCCCAATATGAATGATAATTTTTTTTATTTTTCTTTTTCTCTTTTTTTTTTCAAATGTAATAAAGGATGCAATCAACTATCTCCTATATGAATGCCTTTTTTTATGATTTTTTTTTAAATGCAAGGAATTAATTCCTATATGAATGATTTATGCATCGAGAATGATGATGATTTTTTTTTATTTTAGGAAAACCTTCTAACGGCGCTCTAACTCCAAGGTACTTCGTAGTACAACCGGCCCGGCGTCCGTGAGGGAATCCACGGGTGCGGGGACTTATGGAGGTCTTAGAAATGGAATTTCAAGTCCAAAGAGACGGAGTGCTCAATGGAGTGTCCTTCCAAATTCAAGAAAGGTGTGTGGATCCTAATGCCCTTAACAGGAGAAATATATGAGAAAAGAAAGATTTTTTTTTTTAAGAATGCAAGCAAATATAAAATCAACTAAAATACATGATGCATGAACAAAATACAACTAAGATGAAGATATGCTAACATAAAATTTTTTTTTTCTGTTTTTTTTTTTCTTGAATTTTCTGATTTTTTTAAATTTTATGGAATTTTTTTATGAAAGAGGTTAAATAAAATCAATAAACTAACTAAAAATGATAATTAACATGCAAACTAATGAAAAATAAAGCCAACAATCATATTTTTGATGTTTTCTGGATTTATGATTTTTTGGATTTTTTTCAGAATTTTCAAATTTTTTTAGAATTTTTCTAGAATTTTACAAGAAATGGACCTTTTCCTACGTATACCAACCTTTAGTGACGTTTGAATATCCTAGAATTTTTGATTTCCAACTTTCTGCGACAGATTATTTCCTGGGAATTTGCAGATCCGATTTTCTGTAATTTTTTGATTTTTATTTTAGATTTTTCCCGCAAAATAAAAACAGAAAAATAAGAAAACTATATACAAATCAAGCACAAGGAATTTCTCAACATAAAAAATTAATTTTCTCCCCGGCAACGGCGCCAAAATTTGATGCGTACCGACTAGTGTCGTTAAGAAAGCCGTGCCACAATTTTAAAATATTCACACTCACTCACTTTAAAAGGTAGAAAATTAAGAATATAGTGGTAAGCGGAGTCGATCCCACGAGGAGAAATAATCCTTATTGAACAAGTTGGAAAAATCACTTTGTGCTTTTGAAAACCGAGTTTTGAGTGTGATTAAGACTAAAAAAAATAAACTACAAGGAAAACTTAATTAAAGAAGTTGAGAGGGTTTAAGAAGAGAAATTGGAGGAGATAGAGAGAGAAAATTAAGCCAACCATAATATGCGAAAAATGAGTTTTATTACCTTAGGAGGTGGCAAGTACAATGTAAATAAAAAAAGTACAACTTAGAACATGAAAAAGAAAAGAGCTTGAGAGCCAATGGATGAAGAGCAACGCCCTCCTTGCCAAGTCTTGGATGTCGCCCCGCTTAGGATGCCGACGCCGTGAGAAGACTAATGGATGAAGATCCGCCTTGGGATATGAGAGGAAAATAGAGGAAGAAAGAAATAGATGGAGGAAATTTGAAAACAGTGCAAAAGGGTGTGTGCGTTGGTGTGTTTTGAGAAGAAATAGTGAAAAACCAGATTGAAAACAGAGAGTGATTTGGAGGAAGAATAACTTTAAAATCAGAAGGAATTAGAAAAAGTGGAAAACATGAAAGTTGTAGAGATTGAGAAGATGAAGAAAATTGATGAAGACTTCAGAGTTTAAAAACGAGAGGAAGATGGAGAAATGGAGGATGAACAGGAGGTGGTCGCGGATGAACAGTGCAGAACTCTAAAAATCTGAACTTTAGAAAATTGACTGTAGCTTGAAAACGGTGAAGATTTGGACGAAGTGGTAAAATAAGAAGTTGAAGAACTTTTAAAAACGCACAACTTTCATGAAGAACACAGAGAGAGAGATACGGACCAGAAAGGGGAGAAAAATGATGAAGAATAGGTGTGAAAATCGGGTGAATAGTAAAATCCGTAGATAAAACTTTGAAAAACTAATTATAGTATAAAAACGTGTAAGAATTAGAAGATGAGCAAGAAGAAGAATTTGTAGAAGACTGGAAAATGAAGAACTTTGATGAAGAACTCAACTGCAAAAGATGAAAGGAAAGGCTTTGAAATTAATCCCTAAGGCAGATCTCCAAATTGTCCTCTTCGTAACCCTGCGACCATGGCATCCTTTTAATGGTATTCGGCAGTTTCCTTCGACCGTGGACTCCAATCTTGATGCATATCCTTATTTCCAGCAATGGATCATTACCCCAATAGAGTCTTTACTCATAATAGAGTCCTCCTTTCCACTGTTTCTTCGTAGATAAATCAAAACAAGGAAGAATAATTCGATCGGGAACTGCAGTTGCCTTTTCTGGTTCAACTTTGAATAGCGACTTATATTGGGGCGTCTTTTCTTTAAATGACGCCTTAATATAGGGCGTCCTTTCTTGAGGTAGCGACTGCATCTCGGGCGTCAGTTTCCTTAATTCCTCATTTGCTATTTCCACATTTTTCGTAAAATAGGAATTTGACGACCTCCACCATGGGCGTCCTTTCAATGAGTAGCGACCTCATCTCGGGCGCTAATTCTTTTTTTTATATTCTTTTTCCACTTTCTTTTATCAACTGAATTGACGCCCTTGGAGCTGTCGCTTCTTGCTGAAGACGCGCTCTTGAATCTATCGTTATTTAAATAGCACCTTGATCTAGGTCACTTTTTCTTGAAAATTAAAATATCAATCTATTTAATTCCAAAATAATTGTGCAAATATTTAAATATTTCTCACATGGTCTTTTAAGCTCAAAAAGATGATAAAATGCATGAAGACTCAAATAATGTGTGAGAATGTAATTAATGCTCATGTTGCACAAATATACTCAAATAATGCTCAAAGATGATGGATGTGATGTAAATTATGATGCAAAATATAGCACTTATCACACGCCGTACCTTGAAAAGGGAGGGGGTACTCGCCTAAGTTGCAGCGCTGGGGAGATGAACGGTTCTTGAAGAACTGCCTACACGTTGCACGGTCTTATGATAGACCGCATGAGTACGCTGCAGAAGGTGCAGGAGGAGCTACTGCTGGATGAAGAACGGCTTCCTGTTGACCGCACTAACAGGACGAACGGCTTTATCCGAACCGCACGTACGGTTGAACGGCTTCAATTAAGCCGCACAAGTCTACCACGCAGTAAGTTGCAAGGGGTCCAACCTCCACCCTCTCCGGCCGGCCAGAGGAGATGGGCCTCGTGCTGATGATTGCTGACCTGCAAAATAACATATGAAACACACAAAGAAAACCTAAATTAGAACTGGACAATGTAGTAAATGTCAAAGTAGCAAAAGGTGAACATTAACAAATGGAAAGGAGGATACCTGGGGGATTTTAAACCCCTAGGGTGACAAAAACGTGGGTGGAGGTGTACATGGTAATGAGAAAGAAAAGGGGGGATATAAGAAGGCAGTGATGCATGCAATGAAAAGAAAGTGTTGAAAGCTATGAAACGAAAAGACTCAAAAATTGAACTACTCCCTGAACCGGAGGCTTGTATGGACGTATAAAGTCTCCCTCCTTGGTGCTAGGTCGCTCAAGAATGCGGCAGGACTTCGCCGTCGACCAAAATCTCCCCCCCTTTTCAAGTCCGGCCATTAGAGTCTATTTATAGAGCCTAGAAAACCAGCCCCGAAATCAGGGTTTAGAGCCATTTTCGGGACGAGATTATTAAAGATAAATCGTAGATAATATCATTATCTCTCATCCAGTCGAAACGACAACTAAAATGGTTAATTATCCACGGAGATATTGACAAAAGAAGTTGGGGATAAAACCATAGAAAAAAGGATTAAAATCTGTTGAAATTCAGCAACCGATGGGATGAACGGTCTTACGATAGACCGCTCAACAGATAGACGGTTCACTATTGACCGTCCAAACCCGTCGGTGGAAATTCAGATAATCGGAAAATCAACCCAATTATAGCTCGAACTGATCGAAACGTCCGCCGTTAAACCCTCACAGATGAACGGTTCCTAGGAGACCGTTCCAAAGTAGAGCGGCCATTTATCAACCGTTCCAGACCTGTCGGTGATAATTGGATAATTATCTGAACAAACCTCCAAGCGCAGGACTCTGAGCGATGAGCGGTCAGATGCCGTCCGTTCATTGTGTTTGAACGGCCATATCAGGACCGTATAAATGCCTGTCGGTGGTAATTCAGAAAATCACCCAAAATACCCCAAAATATATGGACGGTCCTTATTAAACCGCACACTAGTAGTGCGGCCAGGAATGAACCGTGCCTTCGTGTGGATGTTGAAACTCAATGAAAAGCCCAAAACCACGGCCCAATAAGCCCTAAATCGACCTGGACTTAACCAAGGAGGGAGGCAACCCATAAATTGACCCAAAGCATGCCTGAAACAGCCCCAACGAGCGACGGACAACTCGAGGCATCAACAAAAGGGAGTAAGAGAAATGACTCAACTTATCGGCATAAAACAGGTGTCAACAAGAGAGTGTCGTCTACCCGGGATCGTCGTATCTCTAGGAGATCATTGTCACGAGGACCGCACGTCGGCCGACAATAAATTCTCTTAGTTCAGCGACATCGCGCTTCGACTAAAAGACTACGCTTTCTTAAACCTCTTAATTTCTATTTTAAGATTTAATTATTTGTTATTAGTTTTTGTTATTTTCAGCAAATATTTTCAACACATATTTATCTCCTCGCATGTCAAACATACGTGAGAATAAGAATATAGATAAATTAATTTAAAATATGTTTAAGTCTATTCTCTTCAAAATTTACCTAGATACCAAGAGTGACATTAATCATCCCTGAAAACCCAACAATGTCAGAGGGAGAGGCTCATGAGCTTGTAGTAAGTCATGCTATAATGGCCGAATGTGGTATATTTAAGTGGTTTATTTTGGGCAGTACTGAAAGATAGTTAATCACGGGTCCTCGCTCACTAGCGTGATACAATCAACACAAGACCCATTTGGGTGAACTTAAACTAGGGTCAACATAAGGGTTAATCCCAAAACCCTTCGAACGTATATTCATATGACAAAGTATACAGAAAGATAATCACACGACAATGTTTTATGATGTTTTAAATATTTCTCATTCCAACGGACGTCTGTCCCAAACCAAACTTATTGTGTCTGCTGGTGGGTCCTGGCCATTTTGACTGACATAAAGCCTACATACGTTAGATATGTTTTATGTGAACTTACTAATTAATAAATTCTAAATAAATCTGACCATAAAATTTTCATCTAAATTAATACTTGTTACCAAATGGGCCTCGGCCCATTAGCAGGGGTGCCCATTAAGGGCAAACTATTTGGGCCGCGACCCCACCGAACTTGGGCTTTCACCAGCTGACCCACATTGAAATCCTACCTGGGGGTGGGATAATTGTGGTGCATGGTGGAAGGCAGGGGCATCCTCCCTTTCTTCTCCAAGTCTGGCTTGGACTTGCACCATCGTCGGCCACCTCTCTCTCTGCACTCCAAGTCCCGATAGGACTTCTAGACTTGGGGGCAAGCTACTTTCTCCATGTCCAACATTGACTTGGACTTCACCTCTCCGACTCTAAGTTGGAATCCAAGCTTTTCTTCTATAAATATGAGGGTAGAGGGTGAGAGAGAGATGCATGAGAAGAGAATTCCCTGCGCCCCTTGAGAGAGAGTTGCGCCCCCAAGAGAGGAACTTGTCCTCTCCCATGAGCTCACCCCAAGGAGAAGGCAGCACCACCCTCTTCCCTGCTACGATGGCTCTCTGTGTGTGTGTGCTGCAGGAGAGAAAGAGCAGGCCGCACCCCTACTCAGCCTGCAATAGAGAGAGAGAGCAAGCCGTTGCCAGCCCTACTCACTAGGGATGTCAATGGATCGGATTCGGCTCAGGTAGATCAATACCATATCCTATCCGTGAAAATTTTACTAATATCATACCCGGATAGTACCCTATTATTTTCGCGGGTATGGATACGGATATATCCGTCACGGGTATGGATATATCCGCGGATATCCGTATCCGTCCATAAATCATGAGTCCACATTCACATCCAAAGAAATGTGAGATATATGAGAATTATAAAAAAATAAATCCGGTCAATTCTTTCATTTTTAAAGTAATTTTTATGTTTTATAAAAACGTCATTATAATTTTAGCATAAAGTCTAAACTCACAAACTCAACAAGACGGGCAATGGATTGGGTTCATGTCAAAATCATAGGCCTAACATGCACAATGAGTTATTAAGAGCGGGTTCGGATCGGGTACAGGTTTGAGTGCACTAAATCCATACCCTATCCGAATATGAAATGGGTATTTTAAACGTACCCGAACCCGAACCCGAATCCATATCCGTTTATTCGGGTATTACCCGACCCATCACGGGTCGGGTAATACGGGTAATCGGATTTACGGATATTTTTGACATCCCTACTACTCACCCTACGTGAGAGAGAGAAAATCAGGGAGAGAGAGAGAGAGCATGCCGTGTGATCCAATCCTTGCCACTGCTACTCTCCCCTGTGTCTCCCTCTTCTTCTCACCATAAGAGAAGAAGAAGAAGGAGCTCGCCGTAGCCTGGAGTAGGGCCTCCCCTACTGCACACCGTGCCCAACTAAGCGAGAGTTACTGCGGTTAGTTTCCGTGGGAGAGTAGCCATCCCACATGTGTCTCAACTATATCTTATAGGGGACATCATCGTCGTCCCTGGGTTTTGGAGTCTGGATTTTAAGGGATAGACTTTGGTAGCCTACTTCTCCACCTTTGTGAGACCATGTGGATCCATCCCTTCCGCTGTACAGATATCCTTCACCCTCTGATCACATTAGTCATGTTATTAATTACTCGAGGGTTATCAACATTGGTATCAAAGCCACGAGTTATTTTTTTGTGTTTTCTGTGGTGTAATTGTTATTTTATTTATAGATCATGGTGGATTATATTTTTCTCCTGTCGTACTCCCACACTCTCATTGACTACTCTGAGGAGCCGTCCTCAGGGCGCAAGCTACCTTCTCCATGTCCAACATCGGCTTGGACTTCATGCCTCCAACCCCAAGTTGGAATCCAAGCTTTCCCTCTATAAATAGGAGGGTAGGAGGTGAAAGAAGGATGCATGAGAAGAGAATTCCCCGTGCCCCGTGAGAGAGAGTAGTGCCCCCTAGAGAGAAGCTCGCCCTATCTTGTGAGCTAGTCCCAGGGAGAAGGTAGTGGTGCCCTCTTCCCTGCTCCTGCTACTCTGTATGTGTGTGTGCTGCAAGAGAGAAAGAGCAGGTCGTGCCCCTGCTCAGCCTACTAAAGAGAGAGGGCAGGCTGTCGCTGGCCCTACTCACCCATGTGAGAGAGAGACAACAAGTGAGAGAGAGAAAGCAGGCTGTGTGATCCAAGCCTTGCCGCTGCTACTCTCCCCTGCGTCTCCCTCCTCCTCTCCCCGGTCCTCCTTTCTTCCCTCTCTACCTCACTGCATGAGAAGAAGAAGAAGGTCACCATGGCTTGCAGTAATGCCATCCCTATTGCACACTACACCCAATTGAGCGAGAGTCGTTGCAGTTAGTTCCCATGGGAGAGTAGCCATCCCACGTGTGTCTCGCGGCTTTATCATCTAGGGGACATTATCATCATCCCTGGTTCTTGGAACATGGATTTTAAGGGTTAGACTCTGATAGCCTACTTCTCCGCCTTCGTGAGACCACGTGGATCCGTCGCTTCCGCTACACATGTATGCCTCGCACTTTGATCATGTTAGTCATGTTATTACTTTGGGGTTATCGACAACACTAATAATAGTGCTAAAAACATTATAGGGTGTTTGGGAGTACTATAAAAAAAACTCTTTCTACCTAAAATATTATGTTATGTTAATTTTTAACTTAATTTTTAAAATTGATAAAAATAGATACTACATGTTTGGTAAAATTATTATAATTTTTAAATTTTGTGTTAACTTGTTTGGTATGACATCACCGGCATCTCCTGCAGAAGTGGAGGTACGGCCCTCCGGTGATGCTCTTCCTGGAGGTTCACCCCAACATAGGCAACGTCTGTTAGTATTGGTGTGCTACAGGCTAATTTAGGGTCGGGTAGGCCCAATAGTTGTACGATCTTGTTCATTATTAATAAAGTGGTGTTTGAGCTTAAATATGTGATTATGTATTACTTTACGATGTCCCTATGATATGTGGTTGTAAAGTCAACTTGAGATAGATTCTCGAACATGAGACTGACTTTACATGGACACATACCTTAAACTGTTCCTGGTTGGAGGGTAATCACTCGGAAACTTTGATTACCTATTAAATCAGTACACATGATGTGTGAGTGACCAGTCTCATGGTCATTGGTGCGGGGCACCAACACATATGTGTAGGTGTATGTCCTTGGAGGATGTACACTGAACTGATCTGCTATTAGATCTTCAGATGGTTGATTATACCTAATGTCAACTGAGGATCCAACTATCTCAGTAGCATCGTTGGTCCTTTGACCTGAGACATTGATCGGATCTTACACGAAGACTGTAATGGTTTAATTACTTGACTAAGTGACTTTAACCATAAGTCATGAATTGTTGAGTCATTAACCATTTCATGATACGTGTGAAGATCATCAATGGTCAAGAAGGGATCGCTCACTCTCGGGTATATATCAGACAGTTAATGGGTCATGACACTGACGCTCCATTAAATCTCTGGCCAGGGTCGTGTGAGTTCGTTTAGAACGGACGTCATACACTTTGAGGAGGTCATGGTCAAATGGCACGATCATGGGATTTGACAGAAACCATACCCTTGATCGAACCAGACTCATAGAAGGAGCGAGAGATTATAGCGATGCGGCAACTGCAAACTTATAGATACCAGACAGGGTGGTTTAAACGCGGCGTCCTCTAGGATCATGCGGATTTACTTGACTCAACGTGATCAAAGGTTCGGAATAAATTAAACTATTATTCAGCTATAGTAGAAGCGAATAATAAGTTTAATTTACTTCTAATTGAGAATTAGAAGTTAATGGGCCTTAAACTAGAGTGACTATGGGCCTAGAGGATCACACACAATGAATTCTTGGGTGACGAATTATTATTGTACAAATATATATATTAATTCTCTTGAAATCCTTTTGGAAAGACATATAAGAGAGGCTTAATATATATGTACAATAATGAAAGGGATACATATACAATATCGGTTAATAGGGGCTCTTTTAAAAAGGGTCAAATCCTATAAATATGCATCCTATGTAAACTCCCCTCCCCCTTGCTTAATCAAGCATTAACAGCAAGGGAAGAGAGGTTTTCTCTCCCCCCTTCCTCCCACTTGCTCTCCCTCCCTCTCTAGAAGCTCTTTCTCTCTCTAGAAGGAGAAAGCTTGGGGAAGATCGTGCCGGGAGGATACTACTGCTGCGCGAGGATTCATGTGGATCTGTTCTAGAGGCCATACTTCTGTGCGGCTTGGTGTTCGCGAGATTCTACATCGGGCACTGCAGACAGCGTCGTTCCGCGTAAGGTATAAATCAGCAACCCGTAGTTAGGGGGTTGGGGTATTTAATGTATCGATTAGAGCATAGATCTAGAATTCCATCAAGCCGGGTTCGGATAAATAAATTTTTGTTATCCGCTGCGTTGCCCGAACAGTGCTGAAGGAAACCTTACAACGTCGTCCACGTTGATCAATCCTTGAGCGTCATGTTCGCCTCCGACCACCCGTCCCCATGCCCAGATTTCACGCAGTGGGCGTTAAACCCGAAGACGAGGCTCGTGATGATCAACTGCGCCGAGTTCTTGCCACTGCGCTTCGAAGGCCGTTTCTTCTCCTTCATCTCACCACCACTGCTTCAAGAGTCGCTACAGAAACTGAAACCCTGTAAGAGAGAGGAATAGTAGGGGGGCCACGGGGGAGGGGGGGAGCCTTCTCTGGCGGAGGGGGGCTGCGTGGGAGGGGGCCGCAGGGGGAGGGGAGGGGGAGCCTCCTCCGACGGAGGGGGCAGCGGGGGAGGGGGCTGCAGGGGGAGGGGAGGGGAGGGGGAGGGGAGAGCCTCCTCTGGCGGAGGGGGGCTGCGGGGGAGGGGGCCGGAGGGGAGGGGGGAGCCTCCTCCGGTGGAGGGGGCTGCGGGGGAGGGGAGGGGAGGAGGGGGGAGGGGGGGCCTCCGCGGGAGAGGGGAGTCGCAGGGGGGAGGGGGCTGTGGGGGAGGGGGTCGCGTCAGGGAGGGTGAGAACGAGAGCGAGGAGAGAACGGTTTCAAAAAAAATAGTAGTGAGTTATTTTTATTTTGAAATAGTTTATAATGTGAGAAGATTCTCTCCCTAAAATTTAGGAAAGTAACATCAAACGGGATTAGAGGATCTCTTACTCTCTTTTTTAAAATTGAGAGAAAAAAGAGATAAAAAAAGAGTAACCAAACGCCCTATTAATGATGACGATGACAAAAGTTCAAGTTAGTTTTGGACCCAACTATGTCTAAAATTTGATAATGAACTCGACCGTCCAATATTATTTGGACACGAGTAAATCAAAGTGTAAACATTTGGTTTGATCACATGTCCGTTATCACATTAATGTTACTACTACTTTTCATTTTTCTTTACTACTACTTTTCATTTTTCTTTATCTTCTCCTCGTTAGGAAACCTATGTTTTTTTCTTTTATATTTGAGATCTAAGTGTTTCCATGCCTCGCAAGGTTTTGTGTGTGTGTGAGAGAGAGAGAGAGAGAGAGAGAGAGAGAGAGAGAGCGCCTTGGACCGAATGGGCTTGACTTGGGGGGGATACATGCATGAGTACCATGAGCCCCCTTTCAGCGTGCATGTAGTTGTACCAGGGCTTATACACGTCGTCTTGTATTATATGGGGACCCATGAAGTAGACAACAACAACCAGAGAGTGTGAAACTAGTGTTATTGACTTGATTCTAGCTAGCTTGCCAAAGAAAATTTGGGTCACCTTTTCTCTAATAGTCATCCTCCGATGGAGCAAAGTACGCAGATGATCATGACTGTCAATTGGGTGTGTGAAGAGAGATGGGGAATGCTAAACGAGGGAATGTTATCATCATCAGAAGAAGGGATGTGGAAATGTTGAACAAGGGGTTCCGATTAATAGTCCGAAGAAAGAATATTGGGAGTGATGCATCGAGAGTATCCCAATTTTATCTTGGGGACGAGGACCTTGTATCCCAATTTTATCTTGATAGAAATAAAGAAATGATTAGTTATAGAAGAGAAAGACTTATTGCACGCCGCCACCGATGTGTTGCACGTGATTTTAAAATTTATTTTTAAAAAAAAAGTGAAGTGGCCTCCAAAATATCTTGAATTGGTGTGCAACTGCTGTCATTGGATTATCTAAAAAGAAATAAAAAAATCAAATCAAATAAATATTGTTGAGCCCATTCATTTAAAATCGATACTTTTATTTTAAATTCTTTTAGATAATCGGATGATGACATGATTTGTATCTCAAGTTATATCTGATTGTGCAGCAAGTAGTCGAAAGTCTCTGTGTCCGGCTAAATCTGGCCAAATCAAGCCCAAGTATGATGACACCACCACTTGATATAGAGTTACTGAGTTAGGCCAAGGCTCACTTCTTTTTTTGATTGTCCAAACTTGATCTTGGGTCAATCATAGATGCAGAAGTTTGGCTCGCTACACACTCACATGTGCTGCACACCACACCTCCGTGTGTGCATCGTCTTTAAATTTTTTATTTAAAAATAAAATAAAATGACCCCTAAAATATCCTAACTCGGAGTGAACCTTACTCTAGATGGAGACAACATTGAGCCGAACTGTCTGAGAAACACAGGCAAGGTTTGATTAGAAGCACTTTTGAGTGGTATGTATCCGTGCTGAACGATGGGTTTGACGGGGGCCAAGTACGAGATAGACGATTAACTGATCCCATATATTTTATTAGGTGTTTCAACTCAATCACAGTGCCTTTTGGGATCCTTTTTGTTGGATGTCAATAACTCGTACATTATTAGAGGTAAACTCGTGAGAGCAGATTACCGGGAAGCGAGTTTAGACAAAACGATTCCATAATTTGTACCCGACTTTTGTGAAGCTTGATCATTTGGTTGCATATAGGCAGGAACGTAGAAGTGCTATCTGAATTTGAGTAAAAGGGGGTGATTTATATGGGAAATATGCGCCTTCTGGACCGTTTTAAAAAAGCTTCTTTCGATTCTCTATTGTGAAGGTCTTTTAGGTGGGCACTCGAGTGCCAATATTTTAAACTACTCAAGAGTGAGATGATCTAAATGAGTTCCGTTTAACGCCGTCAGGCCTTCTGGGCTTTCTGATTTGGAAGTGCAGGCCTAGCCCTATTAAGCATAGGCTTTGAACTCTTTTCAAAGAGGCTTGCCTGATAATGGTAATTGGGCCTTTTTTTCTCGGCCCTAGTAATGAAATGGGCCTCTTGGAGATTGTACGGATAATATGTTGACATCTATGGTTTGTGAGATATAGACACCGCTAGACCCGGCAATTATCCGTTTAAATTCGAATCTAATTCGAATTCATATTCGTTTGATCGGATAATTATCCGAATAAAATATCAGACGGATAATTTAATCGGATATCGGATAATCCGATCATTAATTGGATACAAAGTTGGATATTGAGATATATGTGTTAGATATTATCCGACCGAATAAGAACTCTTATATGAATATCTAAAAAATCACATATTCTATATTATTTGTTTACTCTTTTTTATTTTTTTCTCTCAAAATAAATTTTGTAAATAAGAATCCACTTACACCCATTTAATAAGTCCTCTCCTATTTTTTAGGATAGAGTGTAATCTTTCGATAACCACTTTTAAAATAAAAATAACATCAACTCCTTCTTTTCTTAAGAAAATAATTCACTACCCTCGTGCACGGTTAGTTATTATCTTCGAGTAGACTTGACTATTATCTATTTAAAATCTAAATCAAATTCGAATTCGTTTGATCAGATGATTATCTGAATAAAATATCCGACTAATATTCGAATCGGATATCGAATAATCTAATTATTAATCAAATATAAATTCGAATATTATACTATTCGCTCCACGTCGGCTCTGCTTATAAGTCTAGACACAAAGTATTAACTGTCTATACAAGCATGACCGTCAAAGTGTCGACATAGAGAATGCCGAACGAGACAAATTAAAAGAAATGAGACACACGGGGACATGGAGGTAGTATAATCTTACATATTTAAAGGTATGTATATTCTCATTAATGCGCATAAAATTGATATAAAATGTTGTTTAAATAATTACATCTCACCTTTAAACAATAAACTTAGAATTATATGCATTTATTTATCGTATCGAAATATCGATTAAAGTACTAAGTTTCAATTTAAATTAATATTAAAACTACAAGAGATTTTAAAAGATGGTATAAGTATGATGTACATAGATGACTTCTTCGTGTGCGAGGTGTACGGTATGACGGTGGAAGCATTGGAAACGAAGAAGACGACATGGAAATGACTCGCCTTGATCAGATGACTCAAAAATTTTAAAAAACAAAAAAATATGGAGAGCAATGTATCTTATATGGGTACGTAAGGGTGGAACCGAAGATTGGGATAATAAAAAAAATAAAAAATAAAAAAAAATCACTCCATACTTGAGATATGCATTCAATTACCCCATGTGTAGTACAAATTGGACTCTTTGCATAAAACAGAACTTCGCATAGTTTAGATGATATGAGAGATCGGAGAAGTTTTGTATGAGCTCAAGAGACCTTCCAAAAGAAGATTAATTACCCAAAAGAGGGATGAAGCCTTCTTCAATATAGCGTCTTAAATTTTTTCAACAAAAAGTATTATAGGATGTTTGGGAACAATTTTTTAAAAGAAATTATTTCTACTTAAAAAATTATGTTGTGTCAATTTTTAATTTAAATTTTAAAATTAAAAAAATGGTATTATCTGTTTGGTAAAAATATCTTAAATTTTAAAATTATGAAAACTTGTTTGGGAGACATAGGAGTGCCCTTTGGTCGGTTATGGATCACAGGAGAGTCCCAGCCCCCCCACATCCTCCCTCCGCCGTCTGTGCGTCCGTGAAGGCCGCCCTACACTCGCGGCCCCCGTCATCTGTCGCTGCCACGCCTCCGCACCGCGCGGCCGACGCCACCGATCCCCGCCGTCGTCGCCGTCCGCGGCTGGTCGCTGCCGCGTGGGCTCCGCCATGGCCTTCATCTTGGGCCGCAGCTCCGGGTCGGACTCGGTGCATCCCAACGTAACGTGGAACGCCGCCACCACCTCCTTCTTGGCCTGCACCTCCCGCAACAGCGCTGGGTCCACCAGCTCCGTCGGCGGCCGCTCCTCCTGGAACCCCTTCCGCACCCACCTCACCAGCTCCGCCGCGTCCATGCCCGGCGCCGGCCCCGGAGCCGCCGACGGTGAGACCGGGGGGGGGGGGGGAAACGGACAAGACTGGCCGGTGGGGGAGGGGGAGGGGGAGGCTGGGGCCGGTGGGGAAGGGGGAGGGAGAGGCCAACGGGGGCGGGGAAGGGGGAGGGAGAAGCCGGCGCCGGTGGGGAAGGGAGCCGGTCGGCGGGGAAGTGGGAGGGGGAGGGAGAGGTCGGCGCCGGTGGGGATAAGCAGATGGAGGGTAGAGCGCAGGGGAGAGAGAAAGATGGAGGTAGCACGCACGTCGGGGAGAGGGAGGGAGCGTCTCGTGGAGGGATGCATGATCTTCTTTATAAAAAAAAAAGAGGTCGACACTTATTTTTATTTTGAGATAATTTTTCAAGAGTGAAACTTCTCCCTAAAAATTAGGGGAGAGTTATCAAACACGTCTATAGAGTTATCTGTTTTTATTTTTAAATTTGAGAGAAAAAAGAGTAACCAAACACCCCATTAGAGAGTAGTCGTTTCCTCCCGTATTCAATAGTGTGAATGGTCATGATCGTGCATGTTTTCAAGAAAATAATACATTGACGGTGGTGCTTTTTCAAATCCAAAAATAGATTTAGAAACCATTTTTTTTCCAAATCTAGCTATGTATCGCAAATAATTTTTAAATATAATAATGTTATTTAAATGGACTTATGAGTCGTACAGCGGCCAATTTTCATGAATGAGATTTTTTTGCATTTGCACACAACCCTTAAGCTACTTATTTGCATTATACCCTTGATTTTTGTGGATTGTCTAGAATATCATTTCCAAATAGTTGTCATTATACCCTTGTTATGACTTAAGTATGCTTTAGGTGTTGAAACTATGAAACTACCGTTTACATAGGATTTTATAGACTTGATGCAATCCCAAGAATATTAAGGACATTTTTTTCGGTGTATATTTATTAACGCTTTTGATAGCATCTTTTGAAAATATTCCTTCAAAGGGATAGTGATTAATAGATTCAAAGATGTTTTTGACAATTGTTAAACGTTATAAGTAACATATATAAAATATGAGATATTGTAGGGACATGCACGTACAAATTCTTACATAACTTTTCTATGTAACTTTTTTAGTTTTGTCAGAAGTGCTAAAGATTTAAACTCATTGACAACAAGGTTTGTCGACCCGGTTGACTCGGTCTAGACGTGGGACGGGTCAAGTCGGTCGGGTTGCACAGCGACCCGGTCTGTCCTCTCGATCTCTCGGTGTGCGATTTTTTAAAATTTTTTAATTTTTTTAATAAAATATTATTTAAAGATTAAATGTTATATATATTTAAAAATATTAGAATGTAGAATTTTTTTATGATAATAGATCCATACTAAATTATACATAATTAATTATATAAAAATAACATATTACACCGCTTAATTAAACATCCTATTATATATAATACATAAAAAATTCACTTAAATTACTTAATATGTTAAAGTAAACAATGACATAATAATGACATTCTTTCATGAAGTATAAAATACAAAACCTCACTCATCCTCCTCGTCTGTGAAGTCCGAATCCCAAAACTCACTAATCCTCGTCATCAGTGAAACCCGAATCCCAAAACTCACTAATCCTCGTCATCAGTGAAGCTCGAATCCCAAAACTCACTAATCCTCATCATCAGTGAAGCCCGAATCCCAAAACTCATCATCAGATACATGAGACTGATCACCCGTATAATCTAACTCTATCCTAGTGGGTGGAGGTACATGTGGGTGGGACTGAAAATATATAACCATATGCACAAATGATGGGTCATGTGCAGCGGTGGATGGTACATGAAAATATCTAAAAAAAGTCTTCACTACATCTATACATTCAATTCTATCATGTGGTACTGGTGTGGCTGGTGCCGGTACTGGTGCTGCTCGAACTCTGGACGTGGAGGAAGATCCTGCTCTGCCCGGTGCTCATGGTGGGGGTACCCGGGACGTAGAAGAAGATGCCCTGGGTGTGCTACGAGAACTGTATCTCTCCTGTAAATGTGTCCGAAATGAATGTCGGACATCTTCCGGAACTCGGTCACATGCACGAACATCGCGTCCTACTCCCGCAAGGTGCTTCGCAAATCTGTGTATGCCGGTGACACGATGTTCACAGTATCTATAGTGCACATGTCCATCACCCTCAACAGAGTATCCATACTCCCACGCAGGGTGACGCCATCCGTCCATGATGACCTGCAAATGATGTAAAAGTTTACATTAGTAATTTCAATGATAAGTACAAAACTCAAGATATGAAGAAATTTATAATTAATTATTAGTTAGTTATAAATATAACCAAATGATACATACTCATTAAGAGTATGGACCCAAACTAGGTCAGTGCCCATCTCCAAACAATCTGATATTAAATGTGGTCTGCAGATAGGACAGATAGTCTTCATAGCGCATTGAATCTTTATAGTTCTCCCAGTACATGCATATGTAGTATTCATACTCCTGCGAACCTTGTGCGTACACGACCTCTACTGGCGCAGCTGCGGTATAAGGATATGGATACGATGGGAAAAATGAACTACTGCTATATGAGTCGTCATGATATATCGGATGCTGCGGCCATGACCGTCCATACGAGCTTCCAAATCCCTGAGAGTCATGTGTGCTCATCCTCTCAAAATCAGACAACATGCCTTGATAGCTGGTACTGTCTGCAACCGAACTTCCATAGTAGGGATCCCAATGATCAGCTGCCGCCTCATCCCTAGCGGTGGAGCACCGTGGTCCTCATGTTGCGTGACATGTGTGAAGTGCTGCTCCTCTGTCCATGTGACATGTTGACAGCCCCCACGACCTCTACTATGACCGCTGCTATACTCTCTGCCACCAGCACTAGTATCCTCACGACGACTCCGTTGACCACCTTGAGAACCGCCACCTCTATGGGATGAAAATCCTGTCGGTGTACTATCATCATCGGAGTCATGACTCCCACTGATGCGGGGCTCAACAGAGCGCTCGAGAGTGTCGTCATCTGCATTGGGATCTAATGTCTCCATGTCTGCAATATCTATCGGATTTAATGGTGGTTCCTTGTCCTTCTTACTTATAAATAATGTGGTCCATGATAATTTTTTCTTCTGTGGAGTAGGGGGCGACTTAACTGCTGCATGTTGTGTCCCTCTAGATGCCTGAGAAGCAAAAGTCTTGTTAGATAATTATTCAATTTACTTTCTACTGTGTAAGTCTGTACGTATATCTGAGACGACTGACTAGGTGCCTTAGATGTTGTCAGTCGTGGCGCAGCAGACTGAGATGGTTGTTTTGATACTATCGAAGACTACACAATTGAAAGAATAATATATTTAATTACCAATGAAATACAACATATAAATGTAGAAATGACAATATATGTTCACCTCTCTAAATGAAGAATTCCCCCTAGCCTCTCTTGAAGTTGATAACATTTTAGGTTCTGCAGATATTAAATGCTGCGGTGCAGTAACCCGGGACCACTATTCTCCCGCAATGTTGTCATTTGTCGGACCGACCTGCAATATATTTCTTACATCATCATACATTAACATATGACTACGCTATGTAATCAAATATGCGATTCGATTTTTATATATTAATTCACCTGGGTTGGCGGTGGACGCTCAATTGATGGAGGTTGCATCAATCGCTCCCATGCTGTATCATCGTACGTATACGATGTGTCTCCACCCCCAATAACGAGGTCTTCATCCAAATTAACTTCATCATCACGTACCGTTGCTGACTCGTCACCACCCAACTGCACATGGATGTCATCTCCCTCCCCCACTACCTCTTGTACAGCTGTTGTGAGAAAAGTATTAGGCCGTGGTGTCTCACCTGGTTCTTCAGCCTCCTCGTCCAGTTCTGCCTCACCACGCTCGGTTGTGGCTCTTGCAACCCATGCTACCATATGGTCATCATCGTCTCGCAAGTACACAGCATCCATTGGGTCGTAATCTCCCTCTCCTCTCCTTGTATCCATCTGCACATGCCGAACCTTTAGCCTCATGTTGTAATGAATATACACCATTTTGTCTAGCCTGCGGTGTGTTAGCCTATTCCTCAGCTTAGTATGTAAGAAGGAGAGCGTCGACCAATTCCGCTCACACCCACTCGACGAGGATGTTTGCGATAGAACTCTCATTGCGATCTTCCTTAATAAATGTGCACTTGTGCCGTAATTTAGTCACCACTCAGCTGTGATTAAGGCAGATCATGTACAATATAATAGTTAGATGTAAAAATTACTTCTCGAGCTATAGAATGTACATTGTGAAGACACATTACTTGGATCGAGTCTGTCACGACTGGCCACGACATTAGGTGTCACAAATGAACCAATTGTCTCTCTAAATATTTTCATTTGCATTATCAAAAAATATTAAGTGTATATTTCATTTCATAATCTCAGTGGTAAAATATCCAAGTATACCTCATTCAACGCATCAGCAGCATCTGTTGGGGTGGCAGACAATCGGTCTACCACAATGTTGACCGATTCTATCAAAGTATCATGATAAGCAAGACCCCGAGCATATTGGAAGGTCGGATGTAGATAGTACGCTGCAATCGCAAGACAATGAATTACATATTAGTATCAGCTGAAGATCACAGCTCATTTATTGGACGAGAATGTAAGTGTTTACCTGCAATGTGAAGATCGCGGCTCATTTGCCTGTCCCGTCAGTCCTCCACAATCTCTAAGATGGTGGGTCCATATTTTTTGGACGTTGTAAGGATCTTCCGCTTGGCAGGTTTAATTTTGCTGTACACCAACCCCATGGTTGGTACTCTATCCCCATCCACACATCGCAGTATCTCATATAGTGGCTCTATCAATGACACTAATACATTCACTCTCTCCCAAAAATTCGCGGTGTTGACAATCTCCTCGACCTCCCCTCCTTCACGTGAAGCAGCAAAAGAGGAACTCAGCCAGGTCTCACCTCTAAACATTTGCTTCAACTCATCCTTGTGTTTCAGAAGGCTCTGCAATGCGATGTAGTTGGTGGCAAATCGTGTGATGGCAGGTCTCAACAGTTCGCCGCCACAATGCTCCCTCATCCATGCCAGTATAAGTGTGTGGTTGTAGATATATTTCATGATTTTTTGTACCACCTCGACCATAGATTTGACCACACGAAGCTGCCCAATCTCCTTCAGCATCATATCTACACAGTGTACTGCACAGGGAGTCCAAAAAATGTGCCGTCTGCTCCTCATTAGCTCCTCCCCAGCCTTCTTATAGTTCGACCCATTGTCAGTCACCACTTGTACAATGTACTCCTCCCCAATCTCAGCCACCACTTGTTCCATCAATGACAAAATATATTGGTAACTGTGAATTTGACCAGACGCATCCACTGATTTGTGAAAGAAAATCTGTCTATCACGATAAACAAGGAAGTTGATAATGCTAGATTTTGTGGTACCTGACCATCCATCACACATCAGTGTGACTCCGTACTTTGTTCATTTCTATTTGAATGAGTCAATGTAACTCTTGATCTCAACAACTTGTTCATCAAGATATACACCAGCCAACTCTCTCGTTGTAGGTGGCTGCACGTGTAACCCAAGGACCTGTGCTTCCTGAAACATTGACTTGTAATAAGGGCTATTAGCTGCATTGAAAGGCAGACCCGCGTGGTGCCACCATTTTGTAACGGCCTGATCAAGTTTCCATTTAGGCCCCTTCTGGCCATATGCATCGTCCATCCTCGTTTGCTTGCCATGCTCTCGGGATAGTGCACCGGGCTCCACATCTTCAATGTTGATCGATTGTGTCCTTTTTCTTTGTGAACCCGAGTCACCAGTCAAGAAACTTTTTATGCTCCGTGGTTGTCGAGTCGTAGATGAACCACCACTCCCTGATGCTCCGGTCATCGCCGTCTCGTGACTTCGGACTCTCGTCTCCTCGGGATGTCTTGACTCTTCCATGCTCTGACGTACTGCCTCACGAAACTCGGCTTCGTATGGATCATTCACCGTGACATACACATTAACCTGCTCAGTACGTGCTTGTTGGTCTTCGTCACTGGGTGTCCACGCACATTCCTCCTCGTCGCTGACGCTTGCTCTTCCGCTCACTGCCGCTTGATATTTTTTCTTCCTTTTTTCCTTTTCTTGCATCTCAGCTCTCTTCTCCCGCAGGTGCCTGGTCATTGCAAGTTTCACATCTCTAGGCACATGGGTACATCCAGCAACCTCGGAGTATCCTACACCGGCTCCTCCTGTCAAATGCTTCTTCAACTGAGACACCCCTCATCCCCGGTGTTCTATTTTACAATAGTTGCAACGCCAACACCTACGGTTGCCATCCAACATAACTCAGTGTGACCATCCAATATCATTTGGTCGTTCATTAGGAGCCATATAATACTTAACTGTATCTCCTAAATTTAAGAAATATAAATTATAAATCTCACTAAATTTAAGAAATACAAAATATACAATAAAAATATTTTAATTTGATACTAAATTAATTTTTACGTAGAGTTAGCGAATATAATTTACAAATAAATCATGTATAATTTTTTTTAAAAATAAAAAATACATTATTTTATGTTTACAACTAACAATGAAAATAAAATCATTATTTCTACAATATGCAAGACTAAATTTAATATTTAATACATCTCAATATAATTTAGTTCAAAATAATATCATTATTTCTAAAACATACATATAAGACAAATTTTTTTATTTAATACATCTAAATTAACTTTAAAATTATTTGTAAAATATTTATCACTAATTATATATTTAAATTATAAACATCTCTAATTAAATTATATTATACATCTAAATTAACTTTAAAATTATTTATGAAATATTCAACACTAAATTTATATTTAAATTAAAAATATCTCTACTTAAATTACATTATATATATATAAATTAACTTTAAAATTATTTGTAAAATATTTATCAATAAATTTATATTTAAATTCAAAACATCTCTAATTAATTTAAATTATAAATATTAACTTTAGTTTTTGTGTAAAATATTTATCACTACAGATGTATTTAAATTAAAAACATCTCTAATTTTTTTCAAAAATAAAGTATTACATTATTTTATGTCTACAACTAATAATGAAAATAATATCATTAATTCTACAACATGCAAGACTAAATTTTAAATTTAATATATCTCAATTAAATGTAATAATTAAATATGAATTAAATAATACATCAAAAATAAATTTATTTCTACAACATGAATTAAATAATATTTATATTATTTATATAACATGAATTAAACAATACATCAAAAAATTTATTTATACAACATGAATTAAATAAAAATTATATTATTTCTACAACATAAATTAAATAATATATCAAAAATAATTTTAAACAATCTAATAAATTCTATTCTTACATTTTTTAAATTAAGAAAAAATATAAAAATTAAATTCTTTTTTGTTCTCTTCCCCCCCCCTCCCCCACCCCCACCACCGCCCAAGCCCCAGCCCCACCACCGCCGCCCTTGGCCGGCCCCTGCCCCCCCTCCCCCATCCACCACCTAGCCTAGCCCCACCACCGCCGGTGCCCCCCCTCCCCCCTCCACCACCTCCTCCGCCCTCCCACCGTCCCACGCCCAGCCCCAGCGCCGCCCCCTTCCGCCAGCGCCTGTCCCCCACCGCCCCCCTCGGGCTCCCACCGGTCAGATCTGGCTGGTGGCCGGCCAGATCTGACCGGTGGGAGCCCGACGGGGGCGATGGGCGCCGGTGCCCCCCCCCTCCACCACCTCCTCCGCCCTCCCACGCGCAGCCCCACCGCCGCCCGGCCCCCCAACCGGCCACCCTCTATTTTATTTAAAAAAAAATTCAAAGGAGGAGGACTTACCTCCAATCGCCATCCACCACCGGTCGCCAGTCGCCGCCGTCCACTGCCGCTCCGGGACCTCCACCGCCGCTCACCGCCCAGTTAGCCACGGCCTGGAACGCCCCCCTGTCGGCCCGTTAAATGGCCAGACCGGCACGAGCGGGCCGCCCCGCACGTACCAGCCCGTCCCATCCATAGACCGGCCTGGTACGTGGCGGGACGGACGGATCGGTGCGGGCCAGTCCGACCCGGCCATGACCCACGCCTCACCCGACTCGCTGGGCGGCTGGGTCGGGGCGGGTCGTGTGAGTCGAGCTGACCCGGCCCGATCCGTCAAATCATGATTGACAATGTGTTGCCCTCCCTCGATCATATCATTTGCTGGTATGATTAATTACATATATACAATTATTAACGCTGACAAGGGACGGACAGATGGTCTTTAATTAATTTATTTACAAACCCGCGCCCCCCCTTCCCCCAATCATGTGGTCCACGAGATTATATCGTTCTCTCTGAAAATATGTGTTTGTGGCTTCCCATATGGTTGGGCATATCACTTAGAGTCGGTGTTCACGGGTCAATTTGTCTTTTGGGTTGAAGGGAAAAAACTTTCAACCCAAATCAGATAGAATGATCTTAGAAATCCTCGAGATGTCTGTGCTTATGTTCACATGATTGATTCAAACCAAGCCCAAACCAGGGAAACTATAGCTTTTTTCATAAAGAGTTTGGTTAATTGGATGGGCCCTAAAGCTCAGGAGCTCAAGCCCATGGCTCATGTCAGCACGAAGACTTGTTAGGTAGGTGTACCTAGAAAATTGAAGGGTTTTCTGCGTATGTACCCATATCAATAATTGTTTTTGCTAATAAATTTGTCATTTAGAACTATTACCATAGATACCCCTAACATACCCATATGTCCGTGGTTATACCTTCGTCGTAATCTCCATTTATTTAATTGTCGTGAAATGATAGTTAAGAGGAAGAATAATTAACTTATGCTCGGTTTAACATCTCTCTCTCTCTCTCTCTCTCTTTCTCATGGCATTTTTGATATTTCAAATATTTTAATAATATCTTTCATGGCATATTCTCATAATATTTGTTGGGCATTGACGGCTTGGGAATCATGGGGGTATAATTGCATTAATCATTCGGGATATATCATGTTATTTGTGATAATAATTCTAAATGAGATATTTATTTACAAAATAGATGTTTATAACGGTATGTCGGCAAAAAACCCTAACTTAAGCTTTTAAAATATTATTTGATAAATATTTGAAACTTTGTTTCCTTTGGTTTCTGCAGTTTGATGGGCTCCAAAAATCAAACCAAACCTGAATTGAACCAAATAGCTAGTGAACACCCCTAAATCTAATCGCACGTAATCCTTTCTCCTTCTTAAGCTACAATGACAAGCGACCTACAAATGGACCCACCTTAGATTCCTCTCTTCCCCACGACACCGTTTGTCCTTATCCGTTTAGTCTTGAATCATTGGTCATCACAATGACCCTTTCTGGATGAAAAGAAGACCTTATCTCCCTCTATGGACTAGCTAGCTAAATGGATATGACATCTTTTTCCATGAGCAGAGCTGCAGGTCTTCTTTCCAATTCGGAGAGAGAGAGTGAGAGATGCTTTCCACGTGCCGCTGCCTTCTTGCGCTCACGGCTCTCCAACTTTTCTGGATTCCATTTATCGGATCGCATGTAATCCGGTGAGTGCCAGAGCAGCCAGCCAGCTATCGTTATGATCGATGGATCAACATCTTCCACCTTCCAACCAGAAGATTATATATATTCGACTGTGATGCGTGAGCTTTATCAAGAAATTGACTTGATGTGCGTTTAGAGTCCAGATGCTTTTATGACTATATATATAAAGGAGCTAGGCTTTTAGGAACATTAATCATGATATCATGAGGATATGTATGGTATACACCCCGGCCCTCCTCCCCTCTCCCTCATCACGTCCGCACTTGCAATTATTAGTCGAGTCCCTGATGCATGCATGCATGCACGTATGCATACTATAATCTATATATTAATCCATGCCCAAGTAATTAACTGCGCCACGGGCTAACCAAAGACTTTTAAAACTTAATTACAATCTAATTAAGGCCTTTTTTTGGAGCTACGCAACGTGGCTGGTGATCCGTAACTATAGCTAGATGGCTACTTAACGAGTACCGTACGTGATCCTCCTCCAGAAGTATATATAGAAGGATTATTAATTTGCTCTGTTGGGCGATCAGTACTCCTACTCGTGTACGTACGTAGCTGTTCTATTCATGGTAGGAAGACCTTATCTCCCTTAGGACTCTCTGTCTCTCTCACACTCTCTCTCTCTCTCTTTCTCACACACACACATACACACGCGCGCCCTCCCTAGCTCGTGGGGTTGGACTTCTGAGAGAACTTTGTTCTTATTCTTTAATTCAGAGATTGTTGTTATTAATGGTGGTGATGCCTTCCAGTTATACCACTGGCCTTACCTGAGCTCGATCGCCGGCTCTCCAAACTCTTGTTTTTCCTTGGATTCCATGTACCGAATTACGTGTATCCGGTGAGTATATATATATATATATATATATGCTGTTAGAGAAGTTATCCCTATATATGGTGGATCACTAATGTCTTCTACCTTCCAACCAGATCAACATATCTCGCTCAAATGACTCGTCTCTGATGGTGATCTTAGTAAAGGAATTGCTTCAGTGTCTCTCTCTCCTCCCCGGGCATCCAAATTAATGGTGCTGAGTAACACGTGAGTGAGACGTACTCACGTGCATGTTCTTGTCGCACAAAATTAAAGAAGAATTTTACAGATGAATAATTAATCTCGGCCACCAATTAAACTGATCATTTTGTTGGTTCTAATTAACTCGATGCATGGGCTTCTTAATTATATATTGAGTCCACATCACCCACCGTACGTAGAATCGCCAACTCCATCATTTTGTTGTTTCTAACTACATGATGGGATCCTTATTGAGTCGATCGGCACCACCCACTGTTGGCAGGTCTATTCTTTCCGATGCTCTTAAAATAAAAGAGAACTCTATCTCCAAACTTTCTCTTTATCTTATATAGTGCATGAATATTCTTATCCTTATTCTTAAAACTTATCAGAATCATATACATAAAGTTGCATTAAACATCAGCAAATAAGAATGATGGTAAGTTATGTACGTTGAAACTCATGATCTATTAGTTTTGATCACCTAATCTTAGCTCATGGAAAGTATATAGATACATTTCTTCAAAATATGAACCATCGTATGGTCTTCTTTAATTTATATATTTAGCGGTGCCAAATACTCCAAATTTTAGAGACAAAATTATGAAATCTGCACATGTTTGGGGAAATTACTAAAAATGGCAAAAGCATTGTCCAAATATTTAAGAGGGACACTCTAAGTTTAAAATTAATATCTAAAAGGGACATTTTTCTTAAGTCTCACAAAAGTCATATTTATTTCCTTTTCTAACTTAATACTGAAAATGCCCTCAATTGCTTTACAACTATTTTTTTTCTAAATTAAATCCATGAATTCTGATTTTTAACATATCAAAAAGAAGTAAAAGAACATGACTATTATATTTCTTAAGGTCAAAATATAAAGGTGGGTTATTATTATTGTTAGACATAAGGGAAGATGACCAAATGAAACATGCTACTTTTATATGTAGAATATTATAATATATTTATTTAAAATGTGATATTGTCAATAATCTTGTTTTGTTTTTAATATGGATTGGGGAGACTGAAGTTGAATTCGGGAGATGAGAATAAGTTATAACATATAGATTTCGTTAAGAAAATGCATTTGTGAAATGCTTGATGGCATTGTTGGTAGTTCACTCTTATAAATATAATGCCTAGAAGGAGTGTTCGTTTTAGATATTTAAAAATTAGAATGTCTATATCACATATTTTTCAAGGTTTTCAAGTGATAAATTTTAATATAATACTAATATATAGGTGGTGATTGCAGGAATATTTTTGCAATAATTATGATGTAATAAAATTATTAAAATAATATAAAAATAAGATAGATAATTTTACAAATAAATTTGCAAAGAGGATAACTTAATTCCTTTTGTTTCCTGTGTAGGTAAGGGAGTAGATGACATTTGAGTATGGGGGAGAGCTGATTACTTGAGGCCTGGATTCAATCTAGCGACTTAATTAATTAGTAGCTTCTTCTTAATTTCACATCGTTAATACAAGTTGGCATCATAAGCTATTAATTAGACCGACTCTAGACATTGAGTAAGTGATATACTTTGAAAGATTTCCACTGAATTTAATAAAACTGAGCTCCATTATTTTTAGCAGGAGATAATATTACTTTCTTCTTAATTTGCTAATTCTATTGTTAGCCCTTCTCAAAAAAAAAAAAGGATACTTAGTGACGGTATCACTTTCTTTAACCGTCGCTAAAAGATTGTCAATGATACTGCTGGGTTTTGCACTTCAGTGCTCTTAAAGGAGTGTCTTTCTTTCTTTCTTTCTTTCCGCATAAAAAAGGGGGCAGACCTCTATCCCTCTTTAGATATGTGAATGGGGTGGACTAGACATAATTGCGTCAACTAAAGAAAATCTCATGGATAATTCACAAGATCCTATAATAAACAAGTTACATATGGCTAGTGATCAACTTAGCAGGACTCCTCCCCATCACCCATTTTCCTTTGTGTCCCTCTGTAGCTTATCAATCTTTCAACGACAGTGTTAATCAATCAATGTTAAAGGGATCGATAACCTACCCAACAGAAGCCTCAATCATGGGATACGTGGAGCTTACTTGAGTTTGGTTCATCCCTATTAAACATGAAACATTTTAGACAGAAACAGTCAGTAACCAGGGAAGCTATTGTCTCTTGTTTGGCAAAAAAAAAAAAAAACCTCAAATGAAATGATCTATTTTGTTATAGAATTCTTTGTAAATAATGAATTGTATATTCATCACCCGACTGACCCAGCATTTAGGGTCCATCGATCTGATAACACATTGATTGAACTTTAGCTACCATGTCAAGCAAGTTATCAAATGATAATTAAGACTTCATCCTAAGTAGTTTTCACTCAAAACTGAAGATATATACAAAGTCAATTACCAGAAGCATTATACGAAAGGTGGCCTGAAAAGCTGTTATTAGTACCAAACCTCTTGCAGAAGGTTTCGCACTTTGTTGCTCTCGAAGGGGAGCCTTAACTTTTTCTTCCCCGTGTGAAGGGGGAGATGGTTAATTAGTTTTTTTTAACTAAAGTAATATCTGAGAGTGGCGGTAGGAGAGCGCTCACCCCCTCATAGAGAGAATGAGTTGTTCGCTCCACCACCAACCACTAACATGCAATTTTATTAATATGATAAAGAGAGGTTACAGAAGGGAAAGGAAAAGAGAATACAAGAGTTTTGAATCCAATGGTTAATTAGTTGATGGAGTGGTAACTGTTCTATGTCAGCTTGTCTTTTAAGAGTTTTGAATCCAACTCCTAGCTAGTTTGGAGAAAATATGAAATATTTGTAAGGATATCTTTGACCAAGCTAATTAACTGCCTGCAAATTATTTTCTAATAGTCAAACTATGCTGAAGAAGTTGAACAAGAAAAAAAACTTTTAAGTACGGGACAACAAGTTTCATTGTACTATCGGTATGCACCGTAACGGTCCTTTGGCAGTACGGTCCCATGCCGGAATAGTACCATGGCGGCAAGTGAGATTTTTTGGCAAAAAAGTAATTTTTTAATTGAAAATTTAACTTTTTTAAAAAGATTAACTTAAACTTCCAAAAATAGTGGATTTAACTTATGTAGGGCATACCTAAGTGCACTAAAAATATATAAAGAAACATAAATATTCATGCTCAATAGATCCATCGTTGTCATTCAATTAATAATAGCATAGAAAGTCAAGCATATGAGTCATCCAAGTCAAAGTCAGATCAAGATACATGCACATATTGCTCGTGACGCAAAAAGTCTAATCCTATCCTAATGGATGGAGGTATACATGAGTTCCTTTGTATAGCTCTGATCATCTGCACAAATGATGGTTCATATATAGTGGTAGATGATACATGAAACGCTATAAAAAAATCTCTCACTGTTTTAACTAGTGCATCCTTAGGGCCCTATTTGTTTGGGGGATAAATCGGGATAAACCGAGATATCCCACTGAAAGTTAACCTATTCCCTTTGATTACTCATACAAGGTATTCTATGGGATAGGCTCTTATACTAGTTTATCCCGGGATAACTTGTTCTACCAAAAAGATAGAACAAGGAGGGTTAACTTTTTTCACAGTTCTCAAGGATATTCCAGGTTACCTTATCTCTCAATCAAAATATTTTGGTGTATTTTATGAAATATCTTACATGCGGTTTAACTTATCCACTTAACCTATTCTGCAATCAAACAGGGCCCAAAGGAGGACAGGATAGGTGCTGGTGGAACACCGGAGGAGGATGCAGGTTCAAGTCTCCTGACAATAAGAGAGCCATCATGAAACGATATCCAAAACTAGAAATGAGCATCCCATTGAATATAAGGATAAGCTCCACAATCTCAACCCACTCCTGTGAGGTGCAAAGAAATGGGTCACTTAGAATCTATCTACGTGGAATGAGTCAGCTTAAATTGATTCACTTGCCCTCGCTATCCATCAAAATGGTCACCCCAACACCCTAAATTCCTAAAATGTTGTAAGCAAGAATCAACAAGTAATAACAAACAAATGAAGAGAAGAAGGCCCAATCTGTTGATACAAATCGCTGATTTCAAAAAACTAAAATAAAAAAAATGCCTATTTCAAACCATGATCATCGCTGTGCTCGGAGATCCCTGGTGCTGACCTGCAGTTGCCACAGTGACCCGAGGCCGCAGTGTGCACTGCCAGCTGCTATTTCTTAGATGGTGTATCATGCCCCGGGCACAAAATATCGGAACACAGCAGTTGTATCAAGCAATCAGAGCAAGTACTATAAGACATCAACATTTCACAAAAGAGAGAATTATAAATATGCCAAAATAGACAAAGTTAATAGCTTATTACAAATCTCCAAAAATATCGAGTCTATTGCAATTGACCTCACAACGACTCAAATTCCAACTTTAAAGAAAAGGAAAAGTATATAGACTCTCGCATTCTATACTAGACCACTAAACAAATAACTTCTAAGGATGTCGATGCACTCGATCACTTTTGACCCTTCCCATCTGAGTGGATTATATCTTCAGAATTACCTGAAGAACATTAAATAACACTAGGTGAGCAAACGTTCAGTAAGTATTATATCTTTTGACCAGACAAATATAAGTGATTAACATCTTGACAATAATGTAAAAGTATTAAATGACAAAATAGTGTGAATACATAAAATAAATTCGTAGGACAATAATCAGAGATGACACGACAGTCTAATCAGTAAGGATAGAGAATTCAAGCTGATGAAAATTAGAGAACAAGATATAGAGAAAAATTCAAGGAATATCAATTCAAAGGAATGTAGCATGAGGGGATTCTAGAGATAATCAATAGATACTCAAGATGTGGCTCCCACTATGTAGCACTTTGCTCCATTGCAGACTTAAGAGGTGGCTCCCATAGTATAGCACTTTATATCGTATGGCACATAGTTCTAATAAAGAACCAATAACAAGAGATAAACGCATATCAGTGGCCCCGACGTACTCCCCGACAGCGCATTAGTGGTGGGAGGCACCCAGTTAGGTGACAGGAAGGGACGACGCCACTCAGGCCATCCTCCCTACCAGAGCAGTCTTACGCGCCCTTCAGTGAGTCCAGCAACATTAATGGCCGGCAAGCCTTGTTGCATTAGTGGCGGAGCTGCCCCTCCGGTGGAGACGGTGAGTCAACACCCATGCCTCCTTGCCTCGTCAGGCATGTGAGCTACCCGACTCATGTCTCCTCCGGTCATGGCAACCCAACAGTCAACCCACGGTGATAGTATAAATAGGACGCTAGCCCAACGGCGAGGAGGTATGCAACCTAACCCTCTCAAGCCCTCGCTCTCACACTCTGGCCCTTCTCCCACTCTCTCAAACACTCACCGCCTTCTCCCACCGTTGCTTGACTTGACCATCGGAGGGTTGCCCCCTAGGGTGACTCCCAGAACTCCTTCTGACCCTTCTCTTGTGGTTACAGGTCCCCCTCCAGCGATGGTCCATTCATCCCAATCAAATAAATCTTTGGGGGTGTGGATTATGATTTGGGCAACCATCTCTCGACCGCTACACTTCTTGACACCATTTGTGGGAACACTGAGCATAACCATGGCACCAAGGATAGGCTACCACAACGTCACCAACAAGAGAGGCACGATGGGCTCTTACCAGGAGTCCTAGGGGGCCTCCAGTGATCACCTATCCGAAGGTGTCCACCACCAAACTTCTATCCACTCTGCAGTCAAGGAGTTGGCCGATGTAAGGCGCTAGCTATAGGCACTGACCGAGGCTTACCAAGGCCTCCTTGACTAGCAGGCAAAGCAAGACTACGTCGCCATGAGTCCCGCACCGAGGAGCAAAGCTCAATCGACCTTCAATGGCTGAGCACCCTCGATCGCCTCCGTGACGTGGACTCTGTGCTAGCCCCAGTGTTCCCACCATCGCTTGACCACCTCCACAGCTTCTGTCACTCCTCGTACTTTATACCATCTAGATATTATCCCATTTGGCCTACTGGTTTCACGGTTTTGTCCCTTTCTAACAATGATCGACTCCAGAATGGGAGACTTTCCGGGAGGTCACCCATCCGAATATTACTCCCCATTAAGCACACTTAACTACGGAGTTCTTTACAAGAACTAAGTCAATACTTCAAAAGGCGTCTTGTTGATATAGAGCACAACTTAGCTATATTTGAGGGTATTATAGCGTCGAGTCTAACCTGGTGTTCCACGGGATCTCGGACACTGTGAAGTGCCTAGCCTTTACCACCACGCTCCGAGAGAATGCTCGACATGGTTTGAATCCTTACCAGCGAGCTCCATCACCTCTTTTCAGTAGATGAAGCAGATGTTCAAAGAGAACTTCCATGACTATAAGAAGGAGGCTCGGTACGCCATCACTCTGCTCGACATAAAGCAGGGGCATGACGAGCCTATATGGGAGTTCGTTGCCCACTTCCACAAGGAAGCCCTCCATGTCCTGCGCCTTGACGTTAGCATCACCACCACTGCATTGGCTCAGGGGACGCGGGACATCATCCTCTACTACTCCTTGGGGGTCCAGGCCCCCCCACTATTAGGCAGCTCATCGTCATGGCGCAGAAGCACACTAGCTGCGAGGAGAGCACCGCCACCCTCGACTGGGACATCGAGGGTGACCAATCCGAGTGAAAACACTTCGTCGATCATTCTTGGTTCGATCGTGGCAGAAGGGAGCACCACGACTGTGATGGGCCAAGAGGGAGGACTGACCCCAGGCAATACACTCCCCTCACCACTCCCCTCGAACAAATCCTCATGGAGATCCGTGAGGAGCCGTTCCTCTGATGGCCGCGCAAGATGAAGGATGACCCCAGCACGAGGAACACCCGAAGTATTGCTGCTTCCATCGTGATTATGGCCACAATACCGAGGATTGCACCCAGCTCTGGGATGGGCTCAAGGATCTCGTCCATTGAGGACTCCTCAATAGGTTCATGGCTAAGGCGGTAGAGCGGCAGCTACCCAAGGATGACGCGCCACCCCCCATCCACAACTGAATGCACAGTAAGGAGATCATGATGATCTTGGGAGGGCCGATTGCCATTAGGGATAGCTCCAGTAAGCGTCGAGCATACGCTCGACACATCAACCATGTCTAGCATTCCCACGCCTCAACCTCCAGGACACTTGAGAAGGACTTCCTAGGAGAGCCTATCACCTTCTCGGACGAGGATCTGACCGACGTGACCACCAATCACACCGACGTATCAGTCATTTCCACCACGATCAATCAATGTACCATGCATCAAATTTTAGTTGATAATGGGAGTGACCCCGATGTTATCTTGTATGACTATCTTCTTCTTATGGGTGTGGATCCTTCCCGCCCTTCATACCCCTCTATTTGGGTTCTCTGGGTCGACCGTCTACCCCAAAAGACAAATCTCCCTACTGATCTCCCTTGGCACTGCCCCGCACTAGGTAACCTTCATGGCTGACTTCATAGTCATCAAGGGAATGGCAGGGTACAATGCCATAATTGGTCTGGGCATCCTAGGAATCATGAAGGGGGTGCCCTCGTCGTACTAACATAAGCTTAAGTTCCCCACTCCCCAGGAGTAGGGGAGGTCCTAGGTGACCAGGGGGAGTCTTGGTGATGTTACCTGATCTCCACCCAGGAGAGGTCAGCTGAGCAGGGCCTGCCTGAGAAGAAGCTTGGGGAGGAAGAGCCCGGTCCCAACGGAGGAGCCCCATCAAGGAACTGTTCCTTATTCAGATCGGCGACAGCCATAGGCTCTGGATCGGCTCCCTCCTGTCTAAGAAAGAATGAGAAGCCTACCGACGCTTCCTGGGAGCCAACGAGGATGTGTTCGCCTAGTCTGAGGATGAGCTCCCAACATTCCCCCCGAGGTGGTCACCCGCCAACTGAAGTTAGATCTGAAGTGCCACCTGATGCAGCAGCGGAGGCGCCAGTGCAACCCCGAGCGATAAGCCATCATCTGGGAACAAGTGAGCGAGAAGTTGCGCTCCAGACTACTAAGGCCCACTCAGTTCCCAAAGTGGATTACCAACGTCATCCTCATTCCCATGAGTAACAGAAAGTGGCGTATGTGTGTCGACTACACCGATCTCAACAAAGCCACCCCCAAGGACAACTTGCCCAAGCCACGCATCAACTAGTTTGTCTACGCCACGGTCGGGCACGAGATGTTAAGGTTCTTGGATGCGTACTCAAGGTACCACCAGATCAACATGTACGAGCCCGACCAAGACAAGACCACTTTCATCAGCAACCATAGACTCTACTGCTACACCAAAATGTCATTCCATCTAAAGCATATGGGGGCCACATATCAGTGCTTGGTCAACTGCATATTTGACTCCCAAATCAACCGTAACATGGAGATCTACATCAATGACATGCTCGTCAAGAGCCTCTGCATGGCCGAGCACCTCGGAGAGCTTGTAGAGATGTTCGCCACCCTACGAAGGTACAATATGAAGCTAAACTTAAGCAAGTGTGCGTTCGGGGTTGACTCTGATAGGTTCATTAGTTTCCTCGTAATCCATTGAGGATTAGAGGCTAACTCGGAGCAGATAAAGGCCATCCTAGAAATGAAGCGACTCGAGCAGGTGCGCGACATGCAATGCCTTACCAGTCACGTCGCCGCCCTCAACCGCTTCCTCTCCAGGGCTGCCGAGCAGTGGTTGCCTTTCTTCAAGCTGATCAAGCAAGTGCACGGCTCGCCAGAGAAGAGAGAGCATATGGACTGGATCCAAGAGTGTGAGGATGCCTTTGAAAAGTTGAAAAGGTACTTAGCTTTGCCACCTATCCTCTCCAAGCCCCTTCCCGATTAGAGACTCTAACTGTACCTATCCATGACACCGAGCACGCTTAGCACCGTGCTCGCCCAGGAGGATAGTGGAGTGATGAGGCCCATGTACTACATCAGTGTGGACACACTTTTTAATATTTTATATCATTTTATCTTTTATCAGTTTATTAAGTGCGAGGGCGTGCCAGTCACATAGTGACAATATGTTCAGGCTCCGAGACTAGAGTGGTCCGGAGCTAGTGGTGCGCACCGTCTGACTAATCAGACGAAAGTGGATATCGGGTCGGGACTGAGACCCGCCATGCCATAATAATCATGGCATTAATTACATCCCCTCGGAGAGGGAAAAACCATTTGATTAATCGTCAAGATAAGGGCCCTCATGGCCTAAAAATCAATTTTCATGAAATGAGAAAAAGATATGTTGAAGAGCATTAAAATCCCCTATATTAGGGTGCAAAAGGGTATTTGAAATCATGTCGGTCATGTATTGACCATTTCATGTTCGGACGTGCGGCCGGGGTGAAAGCGTGATGACATCGGTACATATGTATGCCGGGGCATGACAAGTTTAATATTAGACACGGAGAAGTTCGGTTAAATCCCAGTCAAAATGATTTTAAAATCAGTGGACTATTGGCCCGGGTCAGGGTCGCGCCATGGCTATATTGGGGTGGTCCCCGAGGGCCAAACACGGCTTGCTGGGCATTGCTAATATCTCCTTCACGCCGGGTCTAAGGAGGTGAGGACTTCTGGATCAAACGCCATTAATTCCTTAAGGGTGGCATTTAAGTTCATCATTTTTTTATTGTATTTTCATGACATTTCTTTTATCATCTTATCTCCCCTTTTTAAGCGTGGTTGTTCATTATTCACCGTTCATTTTGATTTATTTTTTTTGTTATTTATTATTAGCTAGTCAATTAGTTATTTTTTTTGTTTTGTCTTTATTATTTTATTCTTTCTCCTTTTTTTGGTTTATGGCAGATCAGGGGAAGGGGCATAGGTTGCGTCGATGCAGGTTCATGGCTGCGTCGACACAGGGACTCAGCCCCCCCTTTTCTTGCTTTTCTTTCTTCTCTTTTTTGTGTATTTTTTTTTGATGGAGGCTGAGTCGACGTAAGGGCTGCCTGCGTCGACGCACCCCTCCCTATAATTTCACTTCTTTGTTGTTTTGTTGCTGTTTCTTCTCTTTTTTTTGTTTAAATGGGGATTTCGGTCGACCGAAAATTCAGTTCGGTCGACCGATCCTCCCAAGGATGGGGGCCTATTGAAAGGGTCGACCTCAGTAGTATGGAGCATTGACTCCACTGCTGATCGATCGACCGATGAAGGGTTTCGGACGACCAATTTTCTTATTTGATGTGTTTTATTTTTGCTTCGTTCATTCTCCTTTTTCATTGGGTTCATGTTATGGTTTCATCATTTTTGTTTTGTTTTCTCATTTTATTTTCTATATATGAGCGGAACATGCAAAATGCACATGAATGCATGCATGTAGAGCAGTGAGCGGGAGGCTGCATTGGGCGGCCTGGGCGAGGGGTACGTCGACACACTATGCATAGTGTGTTGACGCACATTCCCTACCAGCAAGCGTTGAGAGGGTTCTGCTTCAAGGCACTTTGGGTTGGTTCAAGGCTTCTGTCTCATGCAGAAGAATGCATGCAACTTGTGGAATGTATGAATGATCTTGACGGGCCAAGTGCATATGGCACGCAACGGTTTGATTGGATTTTCATGAAGGGTGACCCTTGGTACATGGAAGAGTTCTTGACTCACACATAGTGAGGGTCTCCATCCGAACACAATCCGGATTTCCCCCACATACCATTTGATATACCCGAGGGGTCGTGGCATATAAGCACTCAAGCATGCAGAGTGTATGTTTAGGTTTGGGCTTTGTTTGGTTTCCTTTTCTTAGAGCATCAAATGCTCAAGGGCAGAATACGTGGGTGAGTCCTAAATTCTATCTAAGCTTTTATGGAGCCTTGAATACTCAAAGCCAAAATGCAGGTTGCATGGAAATGCTTTGTGCAGAAGCTTTTGTTGTTTGATCTGGGCATCTAACCCTGTGCTCATCACTTTTATCTTGTTCATTTTTCTATTTTCGACAGGTTTCTAGAATTATGTTAATCATGATGTTCCTTTTGTTTGTTGCACATCAGTGCATACTGAATTTCTGTTCTTGTTCAGTGATCTGCTCACAGAGATATTGAGTTTAGTCAATCTGTCATTCCATTTTTTGTTATTAGTCTTCAAGTTGCTTGGTGAAAATCCGGCAGCATCTCCCTTAGACCCGGAGTCTTTGAGGGATTTAATCGGGTACACATCCACGGAGAAAAAAAAACTCTGAGATGGCCCCAAAATGAGAAGGGTGCGCACGGAAGCGGCAACATCCAAGGATGCGCACGGAAGTGGCAACATCCTAAAATCTGAACCGGGCACGGACACCTCGAGGACTAACCTACGAGGGGCTCCAATGACCCGAGGGCTGCCACAATCTCATTTTTGAAATGTGGGCTTAGATTATTACCACATTATATGGCCGTTAGTATTCACTCTTTTTAAAGGAGATCGTCCGGGGACCAAGCTATGAGGAAGCGAGTCCCCGGAGATCCAAGAATGATCAAGGCTCCGGAAGCCGAAGTTTATAAAAAAAATGATCAATCTGGGATTAAATCCCATGTTTCTCACCCTTTTGGCATCATGGCCATGAATCCCAAAGCGAGGTTTTGAGAGGAAGCACGATCATTTCAAAAGGAATAAGAAACTTTACAAATCCTCGATAGTTGGTAACCCAGAATCATATCCGTGAACTCGGATAAACCCCGGGCCAGTGGCCGCCGAGCTAACGTATATGTCATTACATGGATAATGCATTGGAATTCAGAAAGAAAATCAAACTGTCTACCGAGGGGGGGGGGAGACATCGGAGCAGAGAAAATACATCATATATATATCCTAACGGGGAATACATGAGGTCATAAAGAAAAAGAATCAGGGTCAAGAGCCCTGCTTTTCATTTCTTCTCAAGTGGATGAGATTACATTAGTGGAGGCCAAGCCTTGTGTAATACAAAGCAAAGAAGAAATAAAGGAGATGCAAAAGACCCACCCTTGTTACAGACGGATCTCACACTCCCTCACTCCCTCTCTCACTCCCTTTTTGTTTTGGGCTCTCTTCTCCCCTCTCTTCTCCTTCTACAACTGTGGCTTCTGGAGGAGTTGCAGACGGGCCTCAAGGGGGAGTCCGAAGGAGGAGCTTTTCACCACCGGGGTGGCCTTCTTATAGGGGGGCTCAAGCCCTTATTCAGAGGGAAGCCTCCTATATTTATTTCATCATTTTTTTTGGTTTGCTACTGTGCTATGCTGCTGTCGCCACTGCTGTCACCGCCACTGCTACGTGGCTGCTGCTGGCGTGGTTCCTCCGCACGATCGCAGTGGAGCAGGGGCAAGGATGCGCCGCTGCAGGCGTGGTAGCCTCTCCAGTCGAAGGGGGTGGCATCTGCTCCGTTGGCCACGCAGGCGGGATGGCTGCTCGAGGCCGCAGGCGTGCGTGGGAGTAGCTTCGAGCATTCAATGCCCGCGCGGGAGAAGGGGATGAACAGTAAGAAAAATGGGGGGAGAGACACAGACACAAAGATATTGTGTGACTATTTTCTTTCTATTTCTTTCTTTTTTTCTTTTTTTTGAAATTCCTTTTCCTTCTCCCTTTAACCCCTCCTTTCCTCCATTTTTGTATCTGCCCCTTGCGCCTTTTATTCCTTTGGCCGATTCACGTTTGGGCCATTCACGTTTGGCCCATTCGTGTTTGGGCCCTTTTGCCCTTTTTTTTTGCGCACTGGGCTGGGGTGCATCGACGCAGGGCCTCACTGTGTCAACGCATCCTTTATTAGTGCCATCATTTTTTTAACGCCAACAATCAGCAAGGCACTTCAGGGACCGGAGTTTTGGTACTCCCGAGGCAAGACGTTCACTCTTGCCCTGATAATAGTTGCACATAAGCTGTGACCTTAGTTCCTCTTCCACGCCATTGATCTCCCGACAGACCAACCCCTATGCCAGGTGCTCTAGAACCTAGACACCTCAGGGAGGCTGGTCAAATAAGTCATCAATCTTGGGGAATTCGACATCTGCTTCCACTCAAGGACAACCATCAAGGCCTAGGCATAGGCAGACATCGTGGTCGAGTGCTCACTTCCCAACGAGGAGGATGGAACCTCGCCAACGAAGCCCGACTGGGAGCTCTACGTGGACGGATAGTCTCGCTCAAGCAGTAGTGGAGATGGCTTGGTTCTCTCTTCTCCAGAGGGAATCGAGCTTTAGTATGCATTGCACTTCAACTTCCCAACCATCAACAACGTGGCCAAGTATGAAGCCCTCATCTCAGGCATCAACATGGCCAAGCTCTTGGGAGCCTTTTCATCTCCAAGCATTCAGAGACTCCCTTCTAGTCCCCGATGAAGTTAAGGGAGAGTACGAGGCTAGGGAGCCGGCCATGTCTAGATACCTCTAGAAGGTTAGAGAGGCCTCCTCGAGCCCTAAATACTTTTAGATAGTACACATCCTAAGAGTGGAGAATGCCCAGGCTAATGCCCTGTCCCGCCTCGCCTCATCCACCACACTGATCGGCTCCAGGTTAGTCTTGGTAGAGGAGCTTCAGCGGCCGAGCATTAGGGAACAAAAGCTACAGGTCAACGGCGTCGATCACGAGCCGTCTTAGATGGACTCCATCCACGACTAGCTCGATCGACAACAACTCCCCAAGGACCGATCGGAGGCAAGACGGGTGAAAGCATGGGCAGCCCATTTCTTCCTCATTGGTGGATGCCTTTATTGGCGTTCCCTCCCTCTACCACTTCTCAAGTGCTTGCTCCCCTCCGAAGCTGAGCAAGCCATCTGCAAGAACCATGTGAGCCTCCTTCACCAACAGTATTGGTGGCTCACCATGTAGAGGACAACCTCAACTATGCGCGGCAATGTGACCAGTGCCAATGGTTCGAACATCTCCATCACTGGCAAGAAACCCCTCTCCACTACCAAATGGAACTTCGCCCCTTTGCTCGGTGGGGAGTGGAGATCCTCGGTCCTTTCTTGGAAGCGCAGGGGTGGAAGAGGTTCTTGATCATTGCCATCGACTACTTCACCAAGTGGGTCGAGATGGATCTGCTCACCAAAATCACCGGCGAAGCGACTTGGAAGTTTATCTTACGGAGGATCATCCACTGATTTGGGATACCCTGGGTGCTAACCACTGGCAATGGATGGCAGTTCGACAGTGCCCACTTGCGAGGAAAGTGCTCGGAGTTGGGAACTTGGAACCATAACACCTCGGTGGGGCACCCCCAAGCCAACGCGCTGGTTGAGAAAGCGAACAAGACCCTCCTGCAAGGCATCAAAATCGGTCTCCATCAGGATGGGAAATCATGGGTGCACATGCTACCCAGTACTACTGTTTGCACAGCCATGGGTGAAACCCTCTTCCACCTAGCCTACGGGATAGAGGCGGTCAATCCAGGGAAGATTTCCAACCCCTTCACTCAGGGTCAGCCAGTTCGACGAAGCACACAACAACTTGGTGCTCTGAGAGAATCTAGACTTGTTGGCCGAGGACAGAGAATGAGCCCGAGCACAGTTGACTGCCTATCAGCAGCGACTGGCCCAGTACTAAAATGCTTGGGTATGAGAATGCCTCTTCCTCACCAACGACCAAGTCCTACGATGTGCCAATGTTGCAGACCCTTGAGCAGCAGTGGGAAAGGTTGCCTATAACTAGGAAGGCAATTACAAGGTCGCAAAGGTGTTCGAAAAGGGTGCTTACAGGCTCTCCACCTTGGACAGTTGAGAAGTCCCTTGCTCTTGAAACTCTGTAAACCTTAAGGGCTACTATCAATAAAGGGTGTATAACCCACTGCTTCACTACATCTCTCATGATGTATCTACAGGAAATCCACAGGTGGCTCTGTGCCCCCGGAGAGAGTCTAACTGGTAGGCCCCTTCAGGAGGACCAACTACCTATCTCCTTCGAAACTAGCAGGTGGTATCTTCATACCTCTTGAGGTCGGGCTAACGAGTATCCTCCTCTTCATGAGGGAAGGACATTCCACCCCCTTGAAAGTCCCGCCTTCTTGGTGTATGCCCGTTGGTTGGCCAACCACGCCACTTGCCAAGAGTCGGGCTGATAGGCCCCATAACAGAGGGCCAACTAGTCACCTCCCCCTAGAGAAATGACCAACTGGCCCCACCGGTACAACAGACTATTGGGTATGCCTACGACCATGGACCATTGGGCCACCCGGTTGAGTTCCAAGATGGTCCCTCCCCAGTCTTAAACAAGACCCTAGACCAATTGCCTCTTGTTGGGTCCCTTCCTTGGGTGCAACCGGATCTAGAGGGGGGGTGAATAGATCCCATAAAAAATATGCTCCCTTTTGAAGTTTGAAAACAAATAACCATACAAATGATGAGCCAGTAAAACTATGGACCTGAGATTAAAAAGTCTCAGAAGACTCATATAGCGGAGTAGTGACAAACACCTAAGATCTACATGCGTAGATTCAGATTATTAGAGTGCTTTCTTTAGGTGTGTGTGAGCCTTTATTCAAACAATCCAGTTAGGACTGAATCTTCAGCTTAATATGCAAGAGATATTCTATTCAAAATGCACAATGGTTTTAACATGGACACTTCAAACAATAGAGCAAGACACCATACACCAAGTACCAAAGGGTAGCAGTTAGTGAACTGGCTAGCCGAACCAAGCTGACTGTAAGACCAACAGTTAGAAAGATCTGCTGCATTACAAAACAGAGATCTCATCAAACACCTGGTGTGTGTGTGAACAATGTGTTAGTGTGCAATACTAAATGCATATATTGATGTTGGCTTCAGAACCTGTGAATGGGAATAGAGAAAATGGATCAATCATAAGATTCACAGCCCATTGCACAAAGGATTTTTAAGGTGGTTTAGTCTGCAAACTCGGAAACCTATGTTCACCCCTCACTCAATCGAGTGAGGCTTCCCGCTGACTAATAGCTTGAACACGAGGACGAACCCCACACACACACACACACACACACACACACACACACACACACACACACACACACACACACACACACGTCGATACACAGCTTAACGGGGACAACCCCCACGGGGACGAACCCCCCACACACACGCTGATTCACAGCTTCCGCTGACACACAACTTGATCGGGGCGAACCCCACACCCACGAGGAGTAAGCTCCTCACGAGGACAAAGTCCTGACGCTGTAGAGCTGCAACAACGGGGATGAACCTCACACACACACACACACACACACACACAAATAAAACACACACGTTGCAGTGTAGTAAAGCACGGGAACAAAGTCCCAAGACACACATGGCTGAACTCAGCCAAAGCCACCTCTGGTCTCTAACGAGAGTATCAAAAAACACGTTGTAACCACAACACCACTTGCAAGGATATGATGATAAAAAACAAAGAAAAGAAAAGAGCTTCAACACAAAACATAATGTAGCTTCCAAGGAGGCACTTGACTATTTTTCTAATGCTCTGGACGTTCCTCTTCTTCTTCCTTCTTGCTCACTGCGTTCTGCTCACTGCTCTCTCTATCTACTTTTTCCTCTCAAATCTTTCTCATGAAGCTCAGGGTTGCTCACTCTCTTTTCTTCCTCTCTTCTCTCTTTTTCTCTTTTATTGGGACGAGCTGAGATGATTTCTCACTCAGTGCACTTGCTCGGCCAACCCTTCCAAGGTGGCAGAAGCTTCATATTTATAGAGGGAGGACGTAGAAGTTTTTTCCTCCAAGGAGCAACAATTTGATTGGTCATAAAAAATAGAGTTCTTTAACCAAATACCTTTTTCCATCGTGATCTATGATTGGTCCAGCATATAGCAGAGCAAGGGTACAGACTTTTTCAAATTTGATCTTCTACCAGTTCTTCCATAGACTGTAATTTGATTGGCTCATGGGAAAAGGTAGGGTACCATGAAAAGCCGACCTTTCCCAGATATGATACCTGACAAATCTGTCTCCCAAAAAGTTGTCCTGAAGCCTCATGATGAAAAGGTAGGATCTCTATCCTAAGAACCTTTTCCAGACCTTTAAAAGCGTGTTTTTGGAGGTTTACGTCACTTTTTTTTGGTCTCGGTACGATCTCTGAAATATTGCAGGTTTGACAGAAGTAGGATTGAAAAAGCTTCTACTGCGTCGACGCAATGATGGGATTGGAGTCGACGCACCTTGCTTTCCTGCTTGAGTTGTATGCGAGCCAAACCTCCATGGCGTCAACGCACAAGACATCCTACGTCGACGCAGCTATTTGAGCTATTCACGATTGGACAAAAATAGAACCCAGAAAATAAAGGGTCGACACCTGGAGTCGACTCTTTTGACTTTGCTGATCTGTGAGCTTGGTTGCATCGATGCAGTGAGGCGAACGGAGTCGACGTAGCAAGATTTCTTCATGTACTACTGTGAGCTAATGTAACGACCCGAGAATCCGATTACCGGGAAGGCCCGATAACCCGAGACTCGCACCGCCACCCACGAGTCCGAAGACTCGGAAGGGTTAGAAGGATGGTGTGGAAACTACACAAGTATCACAAGTAATTGTAGAAATTAAATATTTATAATATTAAGCAGGAAATAAATTAACATTTTACATGGTCCACAATAGAAAAATAACAACAACAGTAGTAGTCCACAACTAGTACAGAGACAAGAAGGAGAAGTACAGCTACACGGGACATACCCCGGCTCTGACCTCTGGCACTACCTCTGGGCACCCGCACCACGCTGCACTCCCGATGCTCCCCGAAGGTGGCGCCTCACCTGAAACACGGTGAAAAACATGCAGGGAATGAGTCTCGGAACAAGACTTAGTAGGGATCACTCGAACCCTACCTCGATGACGGAAACCACTACGCTAGCGGTAAAAGAGTACCTCGGAAAGGGAAGCCCTGTCCTCAACCGAACGAAGCCCTGCGGCACGTGAACCGACAAACGTGTCACGGTGAGAAGGCCGAACTCAATGGTCAACCCGGCAACACCCGAAGGTCAAAAACGCCCGACTGACAGTCTGACACTCCGTACTCGACAGGAGTACCACCCACTAGAAGCACAGCCGGTAGCGTCCCCTGACGTCTTACACCGCGCCGCTGGTGAACCGCCTGACGTGGTAGCTCCTACCAAAGGCGCAAACACCGCACAAGCAACCACAAACATGTGACTAGCTGGGGTCACGCCCGTCGACGTGGGTCCAACCGCGCCCAACCACATGTGCACACACAGACCACGCGTCCTAGGTCTGGCCCTCTGACCGGTTTTCCCCCGTAGCCGGACTCTGGCTACCGACGAGGGGCCTACGGTAACCGGTCCACAAACGGTCTCAAGGTGAGTGCCCGTACACCACTCCCAGGTGAGACCAGCACCTCGTACTGGTGGGCTACGACTAGTGGTGGGTCACTGAAGGAGTAGACTCTCAAGATAACGGAAAACAACGTCCGAACCTGACGAAGTACGGGGGCCGTCCCACGTACCAGCACCATCGCACGGTGACCACGGTCGGAGAAGAAACGGACGCACCGCCCATGGCCAAGCACATGACTCACTCGGGGATCATCTTCCAGGAAGACTCACGACATGCGGGGGAACTCCACCGCGCACACCTCGATACACGGTGACTCGATCGAGCGAGAACACGGAACCTGAAACGCCTGGGGTCACCCGGACCCACCAAGCCCACGGGCACGCTAATCAAGGTAAACGGAACCTCCGGACACCCAAAGACATGGTCACGGAACTCCACGGGGTGTCCGGGACGCACACGGCCCAAGGGGAACACCCGACGATAGGACAGATCGCACTAGGGACCCCTAGCGCGACAAGGAAGAACGCGCTAGGACCCCCTAGCGCGACAGGGAAGATTGCGCTAGGGCCTCCTAGCGCGACAAGACAGGTCGCGCTAGGGACCCCTAGTGCGACAAGGAAGATCGTGCTAGGAACCCCTAGCGCGACAAGGCAGATCGCGCTAGGAACCCATAGCGCGACCGGAACCGCCCCACTGTTCATCTTCTCCGAAGAACGCGTCCCATCGGGGCAGCGCGACAATCAAGAACGTGCTACTGGAGCATAGCGCGTTCTCAGTCCGCGTCCGAAAAACGGTGGAAACGCCCAAAAACTCCAACCACGCCCCCATGCCTCCACCGGAGAGGGGGAAATCGAGGGGAATGACCCCTAAGGACCCCTAGCATGCTTCTAAGCCATCAAAACATGAAATAGCGGGCTAAAACCACAGATCGGGCGAGCTCTCCCCAAATCATGGAAAACCCCAAACCCGCTCAAACAAGCCTCTCTCGGCCTCCCCGCGGCCCACAAATCACGGAAACGAACGGCAAGAGGCTAAGGAACGTCACCCTACCTCAATGGAGCGAATGCTCTGCCGGATCGTCCACAAACCACGAAGAACGCCCTTGGAAACCCCGCCTCCTCGCGTTTCCCACGCTTGCCGCACGCCCACGAGCTCGCCTCACCGCCGCCCACGCGTTCGCGCCGTCGCCCTACCGCCGTCTGCAGCCGGAGAAGGGCTCACCGCGTCCGAATGGGAGAGAGAGGGGGAGAGGGGCGATGGTCACGGTGGGGGGAAGAGAGGAGGAAGAAGAAGAAGAAAGAGAAGAAGGTGGGAAGAAAGAGAAAATAGGGGGGGGTATTTATAGAAAATCCAGAAAATCCAAAAAATACCAAAAAATAGCAAATTACACCCCCGCGATCCTCGGAACGCACCGATCGCAACGGTACCACTCGTGCCCAGGTGAACGGCCCTGTTCACCCGCAGCAAGCTTCCGAAGGAAAAGTCGAAACATACACCGGAAATCGGAAAACACGCGCGGAAAAGCCGCGGAACGCCTCCGGGCCTCCGTAACGACCCCGGATCGCGCCGATCCGAGCACGAAAAATGTTCGAAGCGAAATTTTTGACTTAGCGGAGCCGAACACTCCGAAAACCAGATCCAGGACCCGTGAAGAAGGATCCGAAAGGTCCGAGATATTACAGCCCTCCCCCCTTAAGGAATTTCATCATCGAAATTGAGAACAACCCAAGGGGAAAGAAGAGGAAGACTCACTCAAACAGGTAAGGGAACTGTTGACGTATCTCGTCCTCACATTCCCAAGAGGCCTCACCACCAGAGTGTCGCTGCCACACCACCTTTACCAAGGGGATGACCTTGTTCCGCAGGCGCTGCTCTCGCCTATCCTCCACGCGGATCGGAAACTCTGGGAGAGAGTGATCTAGAGTCACCTCAGGCCAAACAGAATCCTCGAGCACATGAGAGTCGTCGGGCATATACCTCCGCAACATCGAGACGTGGAACACGTCATGCACCGACGCCAACTTAGGGGGTAACTGCAACCGGTAAGCAACCTCACCGACGCACTCTATAATCACGAAAGGACCAATATAGCGGGGACTCAGCTTCCCACGCCGTCCAAAACGCATCACCCCCTTCATCGGAGAAACTCTCAAGAACACATGATCATCCACAGTGAACTCGAGGGGCTGCCTCCTACGGTCAGCATAGCTCTTCTGCCGACTCTGGGCCGCCAACATGTTCTGACGAACCAGGTGCACAACATCCACACATTGCTGCACCAAATCCGGTCCCGTCAAAACACGCTCACCCACCTCAAACCAATCAAGCGGAGTCCTACACGGACGCCCGTACAACGCCTCATATGGAGCCATGCCGATGCTCGAATGAAAGCTGTTGTTATAGGCAAACTCCACCAACGGTAGGTGATGAATCCAACTCCCTTGCCACTCCAGGCAGCAGGATCATAGCATATCCTCCAAAGTCTGAATGGTCCTCTCAGACTGACCATCTGACTGAGGATGGTACGCCGAGTTAAATGCCAACTCCGTGCCAAGAGCTCGCTGGAAACTCCTCCAGAATCCAGAAGTGAAGCGCGGATCCCGATCCGACACGATCGAAATGAAGACTCCATGTAACGGCACGATCCGCTCCACATAAAGACGAGCCAACTTGGACACGCTCCAGCTGACTTTGACCGGAAACAACTGCGTCACCTTTGTCAGCCGATCCACCAGCAACCAAATACTGTCCTGCCCACTCGGGGTCCTCGGCAACCCCACCATAAAATCCGTGGTCACGTGGTCCCACTTCCACGCAGGAACATCCAAGGGCTGGAGAGTACCTCCTGGTCGCTGATGCTCCGCCTTCACCTGCTGACAGATCAGGCACCTGGCCATAAATTCGGCAACATCTCTCTTCATGCCAGGCCACCAAAACTGCCTCCGCAAGTTTCGATACATCTTCGTCGCACCCGGGTGTACGGTGTACCTGCTCCCATGAGCCTCGCGCAACACTGCACGACGAACCTGCTCCTCCGCTGGAACATACAGCCTGCCGCGAAACCTCGCAGCACCGTCCTCGCCGAGCTCCACATCAGCCATCGCCAGAATCTGGGGCAACTCAGGGTCCGCATGCTGAGCCTCTGTCACCTGACGACGGATAGCAGGAGTGACAGTCAGACTCGCGAGCACTGCCAACCCTAGCTCCTGGGGAATCTTGAGCCTGAAAGATACTTCGGGCACTTGTTCCCAGAGCCTCCACTTCCTCAACATCAAGGCACTGACCGCAACCTTCCGACTTAAGGCATCGGCGACGACATTCATCCTTCCTGGCTGATAAGACAGGGTGAAGTCATAATCCTTCATGAACTCCATCCAACGCCTTTGTCTGAGGTTCAGGTCCCTCTGAGAGAACACATACCTCAAACTCTGATGGTCAGTGAACACCTCGAACTTCTCGCCGTACAGATAATGCCTCCAGATCTTCAGCGCGAAGATCACCGCCGCCAACTCAAGGTCATGGGTAGGGTAGTTCTCCTCGTGGGGCTTTAGCTGCCGAGATGCATAAGCCACCACTCTACCATGCTGCATCAACACAGCTCCCAATCCAACGCCGGAAGCATCTGTACACACCACGAAACCTCCCGATCCAGAAGGTAAAACTAACACCGGAGCCGAGGTGAGCAATCTCTTCAGTTCCCTGAAGCTTTGCTCACACTCCTCAGACCAGACGAAAGGCACATCCTTCCGCGTGAGTCTAATCATCGGGGTCGCAATGCGAGAAAAATTCTGGATAAACCGGCGATAATAACCCACAAGCCCCAAGAAACTCCGGATCTCCGTCACCGACCTCGGCCTCGGCCACTGCATTACTGCCTCGACCTTGGCGGGATCCACGGAAATGCCATCACCAGAAATCACGTGCCCCAGAAAGTGCACCTCGCTGAGCCAAAACTCGCACTTGCTGAGCTTCGCATACAACTGGTGATCTCGCAACGTCTGCAACACCACACTCAAATGGTACGCGTGCTCCTCAGCAGACCGCGAATAAACAAGGATGTCGTCCACGAAGATGACCACAAACTGGTCCAAATACGGATGAAACACCCTCTGCATCAAGTCCATGAAGGCTGCTGGGGCATTGGTGAGCCCGAACGGCATCACCAAAAACTCATAATGCCCGTACCTCGTACTGAACGCAGTCTTCTCCACATCGGACTCGCGAATTCTCAGCTGATAGTAACCTGACCGCAAATCAATCCGCGATAACACTCGGCGGACTGAAGCTGGTCGAATAAGTCATCAATCCGCGGCAACGGATACTTGTTCTTAATGGTCACTTCATTCAGCTGTCGATAGTCAATGCACAACCGCAGACTACCATCCTTCTTCTTCACAAACAACACGGGCGCACCCCAAGGGGAAAAGCTAGGACGAACATACCCCTTGGCCAACAGCTCCTGCAACTGCGCCCTCAACTCCCTCAACTCAGCGAGGGCCATACGGTAGGGAGCCTTCGCCAAAGGTCCCGTACCAGGCACAACCTCGATCACAAAATTGATCTCCCGCTGGGGAGGCAATCCAGGCAACTCCTCGGGAAAAATATCGAGAAACTCGCACACCACCGGAATGTCCTCGATATTCGGTTCCATCCGATCAGACACAACCACGGACGCGAGAAAACCCTGACAACCAGAATCAAGCAACCGACGGGCTCGAATAGCAGAAATGAGGAATCGAGAAGAGGTGGAACGGATACCTTAGAAATAGAAGGTCCGCTTGCTCGGATGCTGGAAGTAGACCCTCTTCATCCCACTATCCACCACCGCTCCATGAATTTCGAGCCAATCCATGCCTAGAATCACGTCGTAATCCCGAAGCTGCAATGCGTACAACCTGCCTGGCATACTCCGCCCATCGATCCAAACCAGAACCTGATCGAAGCAATACGGGGTAATCATAAAGTCACCCGAAGGCAACTCCACTGCCAAATCACAGGACAACTGGGTCACCGGCTCCTCGATGCTCAACGTAAAATCCTCCGAAATAAACGAATGAGAAGCACCAGAATCAAACAAAACCCGAGCCGCACAACCTAAAATCTGAACGGTACCTTCCACGAGCTGCGACGACACTGCCTCTGCCCTGGTCATGTGCGTGATCTGGCCTCGAGCCCTCTGCCTGCCTCCCACACTAGCTGACCTGGGTAGCGGCGGATACTGTCCTTGCTGCTGCTGCTGCTGCCTCTGCTGTTGGGGCACCTGCTGCTGCGGCGGCCTCTGAGGACAGTCACGCGCCATATGCCCTGGCTGGTCACACCGAAAACAGATGATCGGAGCCGTGCACTGCCTGCCTGGGTGGGTCCCACCACACCGTGGATAAAGTCCTCGTGATCCACCCACTGATCCCTGGCGCTGCAAAGGAATCGGCTGCTGTACACTGCCCGATGAAGCCTGCCCCTGATCCTTGTGCTTCTTACGAAAACTCTTCTTCAAGAACTTCTTGACCTTCGAGCCGAAGGACGCAGATCCTGCTACCGACGCTGCCGGTGTCGGCACTCCCGAACCACCCGATGCATGCTGAAAGGAACCATGCTGCTGGGTAACCAACTGATGGCTGCGACCTGACAAAGACTGTCCCTGGCTGATCGGTCCTCGGGTCCTCTGCATATCCATCTCCAAAGAAATCGCAACACGAGACGCTGTCTCTAGATCAGTGGCCCCATTCGCGATCAGATGCTGCCTCAGCTCCAGCCTCAAGCCCTGTACAAACTGTGTGGTCCTCACTCTCTCACGCTCCATGATGTGAGGTGCATACTGACCCAGCTCGACAAATCGGGCCCTGTACTGCAACACAGACATGTCGCCCTGCACCAGCTCCAGAAACTCCCGCATCCGCTGCGTAGCCACAATATCTGGACAATACGTACGCTCGAAAGCACTAACGAAGTCATCTTACTCGATCTGCTCAAGTGGACGAAGCTGAAAAGACGTCTTCCACTCGGAAGACCACCACCTCCGAGCCGTACCCTGTAACTGGTTGTAGGCCAACACCACTCTGTCCTCGGCAGTACTCCTTGCAGAACTGAACACCCGCTCCATCTCATCAAGCCAATCACGAGCTGCATCAGGGTCTGCCTGGCCGCTGAAGTAAGGTAGATGGAACTGCAGAAAATCCCTCACCGCTCGGCCTGGCCCACCCCTAGCTGACGAGCCCTCACCAGCCTCTCCGCCGAACTGCTGAGACATAAGTTGGTACATGCCACGGAATAAATCCTCGGCCCCCGGAACCCTCGCAGTAGCCGCGGCCTCAGTAGCTCCCAGTGGCGCTCTGTTATGCTCCTCCTGGTCCCTCTGGACCCCCTGCTGGATCTCCTGACCTCCAGCCGACTGCCTCTGCTGAGAGCGAGAGCTCCTCCTCGGCGCCATGCTCGCTTCTGAAGCAAAAGACAGAGAACACGAAAAACGGCAAGGTCAAAACAAACACGCGGTGCCCAATGCCAGCGTCACCTGTACATCATCGCTGTGGACTAGTGGACCACTACAATTACTCATGATTTTTGTATAATCCCACAACCGCGCTCTGATACCAGCTGTAACGACCCGAGAATCCGATTACCGGGAAGGTCCGATAACCCGAGACTCGCACCGCCACCCACGAGTCCGAAGACTCGGAAGGGTTAAAAGGATGGTGTGGAAACTACACAAGTATCACAAGTAATTGCAGAAATTAAACAGTTATAATATTAAGCAGGAAATAAATTAACATTTTACATGGTCCACAATAGAAAAATAACAACAACAGTAGTAGTCCACAACTAGTACAGAGACAAGAAGGAGAAGTACAGCTACACGGGGCATACCCTGGCTCTGACCTCTGGCACTACCTCTAGGCACCCGCACCACGCTGCACTCCCGACGCGCTCCCCGAAGGTGGCGCCTCACCTGAAACACGGTGAAAAACACGCAGGGAATGAGTCTCGGAATAAGACTCAGTAGGGATCACTCGAACCCTACCTCGAAGACGGGAAACCACTACGCTAGCAGTAAAAGAGTACCTCAGAAAGGGAAGCCCTGTCCTCAACCGAACGAAGCCCTGCGGCACGTGAACCGGCAAACGTGTCACGGTGAGAAGACCGAACTCAACGGTCAACCCGGAAACACCCGAAGGTCGAAAACGCCCGACTGATAGTCTGACACTCCGTACTCGACAGGAGTACCACCCACTAGAAGCACAGCCGGTAGCGTCCCCTGACGTCTTACACCGCGCCGCTGGTGAACCGCCTGACGTGGTAGCTCCTACCAAAGGCGCAAACACCGCACAAGCAACCACAAACAAGTGACTAGCTGGGGTCACGCCCGTCGACGTGGGTCCAACTGCCCCCAACCACGTGTGCACACACAGACCACGCGTCCTAGGTCTGGCCCTCTGACCGGTTTTCCCCCGTAGCCGGACTCTGGCTACCGACGAGGGGCCTACGGTAACCGGTCCACAAACCGTCTCAAGGTGAGTGCCCGTACACCACTCCCAGGTGAGACCAGCACCTCGTACTGGTGGGCTACGATTAGTGGAGGGTCACTGAAGGAGTAGACACTCAAGACAACGGAAAATAACATCCGAACCTGACGAAGTACGGGGGCCATCCCACGTACCAGCACCATCGCACGGTGACCACGGTCGGAGAAGAAACGGATGCACCGCCCACGGCCAAGCACATGACTCACTCGGGGATCATCTTCCAGGAAGACTCACGACATGCGGGGGAACTCCACCGCGCACACCTCGATACACGGTGACTCGATCGAGCGAGAACACGGAACCCGAAATGCCTGGGGTCACCTGGACCCACCAAGCCCACGGGCACGCTAATCAAGGTAAACGGAACCTCGGACACCCAAAGACATGGTCACGGAACTCCACGGGGTGTCCGGGACGCACACGGCCCAAGGGGAACACCCGACGATAGGACAGATCGCGCTAGGGACCCCTAGCGCGACAAGGAAGAACGCGCTAGGACCCCCTAGTGCAACCGGAACCGCCCCACTGTTCATCTTCTCCGATGAACGCGCCCCATCGGGGCAGCGCGACCATCAAGAACGCGCTACTGGAGCATAGCGCGTTATCAGTCCGCGCCCGAAAAATGGTGGAAACGCCCAAAAACTCCAACCACGCCCCCATGTCTCCACCGGAGAGGGGGAAATCAAGGGGAATGACCCCTAAGGACCCCTAGCATGCTTCTAAGCCATCAAAATATGAAATAGCAGGCTAAAACCATAGATCGGGCGAGCTCTCCCCAAATCATGGAAAACCCCAAACCCGCTCAAACAAGCCTCTCTCGGCCTCCCCGCGGCCCACAAATCACGGAAACGAACGGCAAGAGGCTAAGGAACGTCACCCTACCTCAATGGAGCGAATGCTCCGCCGGATCGTCCTCAAACCATGAAGAACGCCCTTGGAAACCCCGCCTCCTCGCGTTTCCCACGCTTACCGCACGCCCACGAGCTCGCCTCAACGCCCGCCCACGCGTTCGCGCCGTCGCCCTACCGCCGTTTGCAGCCGGAGAAGGGCTCACCGCGTCCGAATGGGAGAGAGAGGGGGAGAGGGGCGATGGTCACGGTGGGGGGAAGAGAGGAGGAAGAAGAAGAAGAAAGAGAAGAAGGTGGGAAGAAAGAGAAAATAGGGGGGGGTATTTATAGAAAATCCAAAAAATATCAAAAAATAGCAAATTACACACCCGCGATCCTCGGAACGCACTGATCGCAACGGTACCACTCGTGCCCAGGTGAATGGCCCGGTTCACCCGCAGCGAGCTTCCGAAGGAAAAGCCGAAACACACACCGGAAATCGGAAAACACGTGCGGAAAAGTCGCGGAACGCCTCCGGGCCTCCGTAACGACCCCGGATCACGCCGATCCGAGCACGAAAAATCTTCGAAGTGAAATTTCAGACTCAGCGGAGCCGAACACTCCTAAAACCAGATCCGGGACCCACGAAGAAGGATCCGAAAGGTCCGAGGTATTACAGCTAAGCCTTTATGGCGTTGACACAGCCAATAGGGTGCGTCAACACATCCTTTGCAAGATGCGTTTACAACGGCTTCTGTGAAGGCCTGAGGTCGACGCCTTGAGTATCACGGGGTCGACGCAGCTGATGGAGACGACTTCAATGCTGGTTGGGAGTGGTTTGGAGTCGACGCATAGTGGTATGGGGTCGACGCTTCAGTTGATATGCACTTGGTCTTGCCACTGAAAATGACTGGAGTCGACGTAGCAGTGAGCCATGGGTCAACGCTGCTTTGAATGCTCTAACTCCATGTTTTTCTACTCAATCTTTTGTAACTTAATTTCATCCAATCCATAGCTCCTTGTCCTTTGATGTTCTGCCCAATCATTTTCAACTTTATTTCATTAAGAGCAAAGCCCTTTGCTCCTTTGTTTGAGCACATCCAAAGCCCCTTGCTAGCATTGCCATTTTTGCTGCTATTCCAAACTTGATCTTGTTGGCTTTACGGGTATTGTTGATGATGGCTCGATGTTGGCTTTGTTGGCTACTCCTAGTGCTAATGCTGATGTTGCAGTAGTGTCGACGCCATGAGACCATAGCATCATATTAACGACTGTAAGTACAGTTGCCAGCTCTGACTTTGACCTGAACTTCATACATGTTGACATCATCAAATGCTTATTAGACTCATCAATGAGTCATGGTCAGACATCATCAAAACCAGGGGCACAACAATTCTCCCCCTTTTTGATGATGGCAACTATGAGTCATTATGAGTCACCGCTCAACATAAATCAATCATGACTCATCAAAACATCTTCCCATTTGCCATCAGCAAAGAGGACATAGTTCGATACAAAAATCGGAGATGAGCATAAATAATAGTTTGACATCAAGACATCTCAACAGATAGGGCAGTTCAATGTAAGGCAGACAATGCAGTCGGACAACATAAAAATTCAAAGATTGGTGTAAAGTAGTGGAAATCAATGAGCAGTGAACAATCAAATTGAATGCAGCCATGGACAATGATAGACTTGGCATATCTATAGACCAATTCAGCAACAAGCTTGTTGGGTCCCTTCTTTTTTGTTACATGCCATGAATTCTGTAGCAGCAATATATAAGAGCACTGGAGATGAGGTTTGAGTAGCTGATGAAAGGACTGATACCAATTGATAACTTCAATGCGGTGTATGTATCAGACATTAAAGGAGGCTGTACAGTACTGAGATCAGTTCGGTAGCCATTGAGTAGTTATAGTTTTTAGGTTTTTCAATTTTTTTTAGGTTTTCTGGGTTTCAGATTTTTAGTGTTTCCTATGCAATGCATGGAGGTAGGAAATGCATTCTAACTACATGCATGAGGAAGACAGGTACCAATTGTAGAAATTAACTTAACCAAAGACTTTACATGACACTGACTTCACATTATCTCCTCCTGTGAGACCATCAAAGGTTTGAATAGATATGCAAGAAGGAGATGACCAAGATGTAGAAATCATGTATTCTAGAACTGGAGCTGAAGCAAAGAAATGCAGTGGAGAGAAGTTGAGCAGCTCATAAAGAATGAGGCATCAAACAAGGCTCACACATTAGGGGTTTTTATTTGGAGAATTAACATTCTACTTTTAGAGCAGCATTAGACCATTATATGCAGTAATGGTTCAAAGTTTACAAGCCCGAAATCTAAGTGTAAGAGACCTGAAAATATGTTCTAGTATACTTAATAGAGCTAAAACTGATCTTGTAAGATGAAAAATCTTGCCGCCATTCCTTTTCATCTTCGTGATTTCATGAGACACCCTTAGAAATAATTTTAACTAGTATTGAAGACAAACATCTTAAGGCGCAGAATTCTTTTTAGGGTCAGCCTTTTGAAATTCATTTTCTTTCTTGACAGATTTTTCATTTTACTCATTTTTCAAGAACAGTCAGATAGAGTTTACTTCTTTGGTATGAGGAGACACATTGACTAGATGTCAGACTCCCCAGTTACTCAAAGTTTCACTTACCATCCAGTCTCAATCATGAACAGAGGTGACTTGTCATATCATGACACAGTCCACATCACTTCTTGGGTGAAGGGACACAGTTTCTTAATGAGCTTTAGCCATTGCTATGTCTTTTGTTTTGATTTTTCTCAGTAATTTTTAATCAGAGTTAACTAGACTTCTACTTCATGACACAATTCCCATCACTTCGTTGGTGAAGGGTCCAGTTTTCTCAGTCAGTCATAGTAATTGCTCTACAGATTCAGTTTTTTTAATTTCTCTTAGGCATCTTTCCTTTCAAACACATTAAATCATTTTCAATGTTTAAGAACAATACTCAGTGCAAAGTTCTTTAACCAGGGAAACCTCAATACTCTCAATTTTCTGATTTCAGGAAGAGGTGAGGTCACATTTCTTTATGTCTATTTTAAGTCTATTCCATACACTGAGATGGTCATTTTCAAGATTCTTAAACCCAGATTTAAGGTTTATATACTCCAAACCATCAATTTAATTTGGGCTTGGTCTGAAATGACAACAAGGAACTCTAAGAAGAAAACATTAAGTTTAAGCTCCCCCTAAGTGTATGACCTTACTCAGATTAGCACAAGAAAATTTCTCCTCAAGAAATGATTTTCAAAAGATGTTGTTCAAGAGGGTGATACACATTATGCACAGGAGGAACGAATGATCACAGTTCAAGTTAGATGGAAAGAACTGAAGAAATGAACGGGATCATCAAATTTAAACTGCTGCATCCACGCAGGGAGTACATGGTGTTGACGCACTACTCTCACACAGAAGAATCATCAACATAATTCACTTTATTGCAGTTTTGAAACAACACATGCATTCTAAAGGCTTAATGCAGAAATTTAAACAACCTTACTTCCCCTACATGTATGCATCAAGTTCAAATGATCTTTATGGGATTTTCAGGAAAAATGGCATGCATTGGATTTATATATGACACATGCATGTAAACTGATCAAATCTGTACTGACTCCCCTTCAATCTGGCCATTCATTTTAGCAAGCTTAAAAACTTTTTGAGTCACACTGGAATGACTTATGTCTAAAAGAACAAGAAACTTCTGGTACCTAGCGGAGGATTTTCCTCACGCATAATGACAACTTTCAGACAGACATGGTCTGTCCTTCTACATGCCAGCATTTGATATACCAGAGGATCATGATATGATTATGCACTGAAGGGATCAGAAACGACTACAATGATGACTCCCCTCAATTTGACATTACATGCATTATGACATATAAGGTGCAATGCAAATTTATTTTCATGCATGTAGGCCCAGACACATTTATTCAAGCAACAATATTCGCATACAATCAACAATCTGAAAATTTCAGATGCTATTGTCATCAATACAACATTTGTTCTACAGGAATTGAGACAGATATCACCTGAGTTCTTTGCACGGAAGTTTTTCATTTTATCCTTGAAGAAATCTGTTGTGTCCCTTAGTTGATTTTGGTGGTTGGGTTTTATTGATAATAAATCGAGTGTGCTTGTGTGTGTGTATCATTGAGTAACATGTTTGCAACTTGTTTAATGAGTTAAAGGATGGCTTCAAGGTAAGTTTATGTGAAGATAGCTCGTTTGGGTATTTGTGAATAAGAAATCTTATTGAACATGTTTGTTGATTGAAGAACTCTTAACACTTATTCAAACTATTGGGGTTACCTTGCTTTGCAGGATCACACTTGAAAGTTAAATGAATACTTGTTGATTAAGGAGCTTATGCTTTGATTATCTTGGTTTGCAGGATCAAAATTCATGGTTCACACTTGGACCTCAAAGGAATACGTCAATGAGTAATTTTATTATCCAAGATTCAAAATAAGTGGTAAATCATTTATTTTCCTCAAGAACCACTGGTAAGGCCTTAGTCTTCTCAAAATCATTCAAATGGTTAATGATGGGTTAGTTGGTCATAGGGGTCAACACTTAGCGTCGACACCCTCATGAAGTTGGTCTATTTTGACTGAATGTGTCGACCCTGTTCCACTTATGCGTCGACCTGTCCATGTGTCATCAAGCCATTCTATTCATTTTTTCCTTCAGTGGAGTTGACCCCACCCCATGCATTGCGTCGACCCTTCTATGTTTCACGCACTTTATACATGGGTTTTCAAAGTCTTGAATGGGCTTTCATGCATTTTCTACATGAGATCTTTGGGCTTGCAATATGCTCAATCTATTTATATAAAACTTGATGAATGTGGTGTGAATGGTGTTCATACTTTGGTTAAATGCATGGTAATTGCTCTTGATTTTTGGTTAAGGAAAACTGAGCTTTGTTTGTGTTTACATGTATATTCTTCATGGTTCTTAAGGCTCACAATGTGCTTAAGTAGTTCACATAAGTCTTGAAGTAAATTGCTTGAATGTGCTTCATGCATTTTCCACATGGGACTTTTGAGGCTTGTCATATGTTCAGGATCCTCATGCATATCTTAGTGGAAATTGGGATGATAATGGTCTTATATTGCAGAGATACATGATGATTCGAACATATGTCTTGGTTGTAGAGTTTGTGAAGTATGGTCATGTTAAAATGAAGGTTCATGGGTCTTTTGTATAGTTTCGAATGTACTACATGCATGTTCTTCATAGGGATCTTGAGCTAGCAAAGTATTCTAAACTATTCATGTGAATCTTGGTGAAATTGGTACTTGGTGTTGAAAATGGGTTTGAGAATGTTTAATAGGCTCCCAAGACATCAAGAGTTTGGTCAAAGGTAAGATGGCATCAATGTATATGAAAAATCACTAATTTCATCTTATTTTTCTATTTTGCAGGTTTTTTGGTCGACCGAAATGCTTAGATTGGTCAACTGATTCCATCGGGCATTCCGGATAAGGGTTTTCGAACCTATCTCGAAACCCATTAAGCCCAATCCATTTGTGCTCCCTTTTGACCACTTTGCCCCTAGGGTTATCATACACATCAAGGAGGGGGTTTGCAAGGGTTTTGTAAGGGCTATATGGGTCTTATGCACTCTCATATATATACATATACATGAGCTACGAATTTAGAAGAGCGAACTCCATTTGAGCTAATATTTCTTATCTTACAGGTGAAGAAAGGGGAAACAAAGAAAATGGGAAGAAGAGGAGGAGATTTCATCTCATCCAAGGCATTTATGGAGTTCGAGGAAGAAAGAAAAGAGAAGCGAAATGAAGAGAGGATTAAGAGGATGTTGAAATCACGATCATTTGTCTTCCCTCCGACCTGAGGTTCAAGCAACGTCATCCATCGGGCATAGAAATCAAGGGGGATAAACTCTACATCCTTTATCTGTTATTTGTGGTGTTCTTCATGAGTTATATTTTGATCTGAGCATATTTTGAATATTTGTCTTAATTTTCTGAACTCAGAAGTATTGTGTGTGGTTTGATCGCCTGCGTGCGATCGTGTGTGTGGTTGGTGTTGCGACTGTTGCAATGTGTGTGTGTGTGTGCTGCTGGATTTAAGATCCAGAGTGTGTGGGGTTCGTCCCCGTTGTTGCTATGTTAACAGTGTGAGGAGAGTTCTCCTCATGGGGAGGTTGTTCCCCGTGTGTGTGCAGGCGTCGTCCTACGTGTGTGTTGGAGTTTGGCTCCGTGTTGGGGAGTTATCCCCGTGCTGGTTTTCCAGCCAGCGAAGCCTCACCAGTTTGGTGAGAGGTGGACGTAGGAGCCCGTCGTGGTCCCGAACCACCTTAAAATCCTTGTGCCTTGTGGTTTGGGCTGTGTGATTGATTCCTTATCTTCTACCCCTTTCACCGGAAATTATTTTCAGATTACATCTTGTTCACACACACATTGATTGTTTGACTACTGTGCACCTTACTGCATTACACACTAATCATTCACCCACACACTGTAAGGCTTAGTCTTTTTACTTGCTAGTTGAGCTTATGCCTAATCAGATTGCATGAAAGGCTTAATGTTAATAAGTTCATTTATCTTCAGATTGTAAGTCCTTGTCTAGATTCCACTGTGTGATGTGTTTCTTTGCTTAATCCGTTTACATGATCGAGTGAGCTTGGCGAGATTGAGAGAACTTAAGTTTACTTTGTTTAGTTTATTTTCTTCAATCTCATTAAACCTGCTAATTCTGCAAAGAAAGTTTAAAATTTCCCATATCGTTTGGGGGACAATTCAACCCCCCCTTCTTGTCTGCTCGCCAACTGGGCCAACAAAATCCATGACTTCCAGCATGGCCCATGTACCTTGACTCCTTTGATTGAGAGATGGCTTCATGCTCCTTATTTTCAAGACACACCTGCAAGGTTCTCTTCCTTATTGCACTCTTAGTTCATAATTTTTCACAAGGTCAATCAGCTCAGATTCTCCCAATCGTGGAATGAGAGTGAAGAACATATAGTTAGGCATTCCATATTGGCTTTGAGAGCAAAGGAGTGCAATCATCCCATTGGAAGACATAGACAGCAAAGAGCAAGTGAAGCTGTTAATTACAAGCTGACGAGTCGACCTGGTCTAATCAGAGAGTCGACTCAGCTTGGTTTGCCAGAACACAAGATTTGACCAAATTGAACTGATGGGTCGACGCATCCTGATCAGTGCATTGACGCACATGTATCAGGTAGAAAGATTTTCAAAATAGAATTCCTAAACAAAATCACATTTATTGCAATTTGCAACAACATTTAAAACATGCAACTTGAATGTAGAAATTTTAGACATTTCAACTCCCCCTAAATGTATGCATGAATTCCAAATATTCTTTTTGGGTTTTTAGACACTGATGTTATGCAGTTGATTTTGAAAGGGAACATGCATGAGCAAACCTATTTATGTGCATGAATATTTAAATACTCAATGAAGTTTTGACAAACATGGATAACTAACTCATGGTACCAGGCGGAGAATATTTCTCACGCATGGCGATAGTTCTTAGATAGGCTAGACATGCCCTTCTTCTTGTCACCATTCGATGTACCATGAAGTCATGGCATGCACGCATTCTTAGGAAGATGCAACATGCAAAGCATACCTCAAAACATGCACACATAGAATCTTATATCTTTTGCAGTCATGTGTGCAACATGCAGATTTCATCCTATGCTTGACAAGCACTATATGCATGATTGTGCTGAGCATGCTGATGTTTAAATGCAGGTTTCAATTTGTACCTGAATTGCAATATGGATGAGTGAAGTTTCACAAATGCAAGGTACATTAATTTTATTGCTCTCTCTCCCAAGAAATGAATATGCAATATTTCAAATTTGAACGAGAGATGAGGCACATGTTTGAATCATGCTTAAATAATTTTACAAACCACTTTTTGAGTTGGGCTGAAATATGAGCATTATTTCAAACGTATACGGCAACCACCCTTTTCAACAAAGTGAGTCATATTTACCGTCAGGATTGAGCAGGAGGTGAGTGAAGAAACAAGAATCAGCCCTCAAATATATTCTCAACAAAATGCTCATCCATGAGCAGGTGCTACATTCACAATCCGAACATTCACATATTCACACTTAAGCACAACATTTGAACCTCATAATTATCTGTAGTGTGACGACCCAAACTCCGGATATCGAGTAAACCCGACACCGCTTGGAACCTGCGAGGCCTCCCAAGAGCAGAAAAGCTCCTAAGGGATAGAACGGTATGTGATAGTACACTGAACTTCCAGATAAAGCAGTAAGCAATTAATTTTCAATGATCAGGATTGCTAAAGTAGCAGAAATAAAATTACATTTTCTATAACAATTAAAACTAATAGAGTCCAGTCCAATAGAAAGACAAGTACAGTCTAACAGGAAAGAGAACATACTCTCAAGTCGGGGGAAACCCGACACTGGCAACGCTGGTAACTAAGAACCACGTAGCAGGTACCACCCAGCAGGAGGAAGAACTACTACACCTGAAAGTCAGGGGTGAGCCTCATGTCACTGGCTCAGTAGGGATCCCGCAGAACCCTACCACAAAACACGCAATAACAGTAGTGCTATACTAATGCAAAGAAGTAACAACATGAGTAACAACTGTAAAAGTAAAGAGGAAAGCCATAACACAGAAACACGACAGCCGAAGGAACCTCAGCCCTCTAAACTACTCCGAACAGCAACAAAAAGGTGAACCCCGATCTCACAAAGTCGGGCGTTACTGATCCATTGTCGAATCACGAAACCCTATCGTGAAAAAGCCTACCAAAACAGGTAAAAGCTTGCCAAAGACCAACACAGTCAAAGGCACAAACATACATGAGCTCACCGTTGTGCACGCTAGACTAGACTAGACTAGACCGCGGGTGAAGCCAATGTAGACTACTCGAAAAGTCACGTCAATCATGATGGAAACCAGTCATGAAAACACAAGTCATCGTGTCATGTGATAGAAGCACCTCCTCACTAGAAGAACAGCCAGATGCGTCCACTGACGTCTTACACTGCGCCTCAAATATCTCGCACACGCCTAGCACGACAGTAACTGAGACACTTACAAAGAACCAAGTACCAGGAACAACAGTAACGAGTGACTAGTCAGGGTCACGCCCGTCGGCGCTCATCCAACTGCCCCTGACCACATGTGCACACACAATCCCAATGCCTTGAGCCAGGCCTCTAGCTAGTTTTTCCCCCTAGTGGGACGCTACCGCAAAGCAAGGGGGCCCACGGAAACTAGCCTAAAAACCGTCTGTCGGGAACTCACCCCGCCACCACTCCAAGGTGGGCCGACACACAAGAAAGTGTCATCAGACTACGACTAGTGGAGGATCACTAGACACAGAGACTCAAAACAGCGAACACCGAAGTACAAACAGGGCAAGCACACACCTATCACACATACTATGGAGCACAATGCAGTACACAACTGCTACCAGACTCAGGACAGTCAACTAGACCTGCTGACAATGATCCTTGAGTCACAAGACTCGTGTAAAGATCATTGCACATCACAGCAACATGCTGTTAATCAGCCAAGTCCCTAGGCCAAAAATTATGGTAAAAGACATCAACGATGAGTCCTCGGCCTCCGAGCCACACAATGGACTCACAATTCCGTATAACGCGGAACACGGAACATGAGGGATCACCAAAAGCCCTTGAACCACATGGGCACATAAATCGAGGTAAGTCGATACCTCTAAGCATCCAAGCCATGTCTTGATCCTCACCGGATAGATGAGACACTCACGAGGTCACGTGTCAACCATTGGGTCACAACCGGGTTGACCATAAACCATAATGACCCTCGATATAACACAAAACACTACTCGGTACAGTGGCACTCTCATACACCCTATAACATAGTCACAGCCCTCATAGGACATCCAAGACATCCACAGGACATGGGGCTAACCAAGGGGTTAAAGCCACATCAACCGAAAATCAAACCAACACAAAACAACACTCTGGGCAGGTGGCGGTCTCACCCTGGCTGCTAGACCAACCTGACGGTCATCCAAAGGGCCACTACCTTCAATAAAAAAAATGCCAGATATAAAATCCACAAAAGCAGGAGTCTTGCGGTTTGCTTGAGGCCGCTACTGCCATCAGACGGTCTCCTCATGGCTGCAATACTGAGACTAGCGGTCGTGACCTGACTGCTACGCACAGTCAACCCCCAAACAGTTGAACCGACCCAACCGGTCAAACCAACCTAACGGTCTACCTAGAACCGTTCCACAAAGCCTGGCGATCACCCCAAGGCCGCCAAGGACTCCCATGCGGTCGGAGCTAGATCGCTAGCCCGAACCGACTTAAACCGACATAAAATGACAGGTTGCGGTCACAGATGGGCCGCAACACCTCAGAGGCGGTCAGTCGCATGGCCGTTACACAGCGAACCAACTTAGCCAACACAACGTGGAGAGTAGCGGTCATGTCACTCAGAGCCAAGCGGTCCTCCTCAGGCTGCTATGGAAAGCTTAGTGGTCCTCTAAGAGCCGCAAGCAAAGACCTTACGGTCGGTCGTAAGACCGCAAAGCCAAACCGACTTATACACTCAACCTAGCAGTCTCCAATGGGCCGCCAAAGACCAAAAACGGTCTCGGGAAGAACCGCTAAGCCGATACAGCGGGAAAATCGTAGGGAAGCTCAAAACCTGATATTTCTACACCCCAATCGCATCTAAATGACGGGGAAACAACCCTAGACACATTATACACCTTCCACAAGCCGAAAGGGATCAAACCACGCACAAAAACACAAGAAACGGACGATTCCCACGAATCGACCCAAAATGACTCACATGGATAGTCGGGCTCATACCGACTCCGATTCTCAACCAAACTCAATGAAACTGGCGGGAAAAGATTCCCAACATGCCAGGGGTTCAAATGAAACCATTTAAACTAGAAACCGTCGCCAGGAACGGCTCACACGGCTCACACGGCTCACACCCCCCGAACATTCTTGTCGCCCAAACAGGGCAAAACCCGCTCAAACTCGCACCATTCAGCTCCAAATCGTGAGAGAACGCAGAAAAAGAGTAGGGCATCTATCCTGCTACCTCCACCGAAGATCTCAAGCGCCGAAACGGCCACGATACGCCAAAAATCATCACACGAACCCACCCACGCTGGCTTTGAATCCACCGAGGGATCGTGCCAATGCCACGCTCCTGTCTTCACGCCATCACGCTCCAGGTCAGCTCCATGCCATCACCGCCTCACTTAGCTCCGCACCGGTCACGCGCTCGGGGGAGAGGAGAAGAGAGGAGAGAGAATAGAGGGTGAGAAATGAGAGACGTAAGGGGAGAGAGAGGAGAGAAAAGGGTTAAGAAGAAAAAGAAACTAGGAAATTTAACAATTTTCATAAAATCCAATTTTCTATACGAAAATCTATAAATTCATAAAAATACAGAAAAATAGTTTTCGCGATCCTCAGAACGAGCACAATGCACCTGTAGCGTCCCCGAGTAGCAAAACTCAACGGTCAACTCTCCATAGGGTTCCACAAGTTATACAAGGGAAAACTCGCGTAGATCATAAAGCACGTATCAGGACCCACGAAAGCGATCTGATAGCTCTCCGATTCCGATCCGAAGAATCCAAGACATTATAGTCCTCCCCCTTAAAGGAATTTCATCCTCGAAATTCAATGAGCTAACAAGTGAACAAGGGAAGAACAAACCCAAACACTGGCCCCGCTCTCCAAGCATCAGCCAAACCTCAAAACACAAAGCACGATAACACAATTCTTAAAAAACACAATTCAGAGAGATATTGCCAGACCACAATCACAGGCACACGGTCTGGATCTCAAGACACATCGATCCATAGAACGAGCATGGCATACAAGTGAACACCAGCCCGACACCTCTGAAACAGGGCAACGTCGCTTACGTCTCACAGGGAAAGGAGACACGACCCATGCCACGAGAACATCTATTGATAACACATTCGACAGACACAACAAGCATCAACTTAAATAAGGAAACATAATCCTCTCAGCTGACTGCTCCACAACATCGACTTCCGCGCCAAGAACAACAAGGAAACTGGCACACAGAATGCCAACGACAACGCTAGATCACGAGCATAATCAAGTCGCATGCCAACTCTATCACACCAGAAGAGTACATCAAAATCAACCGACAAGATCTCGGTCCACTCAATGCCAAATCAGACTCATAGAGAACTCCTCCCAAGCTGAACACAACCACAAACCAACAATAACAGCAACAATACCAATCATCTCAGAGAACGCATCTCAAGGACCACAATCACGCCCCGAGAGCATAACTCCCAAGAAAAATACAGAGAAGAAAGGGTACTCGACCAACATATACGCCGACATATTTCCCCAATCCTCACGCATGCCGGTGCCAGCCATCACAAAGCTTCCAAGCAACGGCACGGCAACCAACAACATCAAGGCACACATAGCCAAGACGATAATCACACCGAGGAAACAAACCTCTCGGCAGACCAGAATCTTCCAACCAAACGATCTTCGACCTGTAGGTTATAAGTTCACACACTTCCGCTGCACACTCAACTTAACACACACAGGCATCACAAATATCTCGGCATCTGCATCTCAGCACACATCTGACACCATCGCAATTCATGAAATTGCAATATACCACGCCTCGAGTACTAATCCTGCTAACAATCGATCACAAGTCGGCAAAGTGCAAACCAGGGAGAGCACCAGCTTCAGCACAAAGAACAGCTATCTCAGCTCATCCTCACATCCTGGCACGATTACTGAACCTTCACAGCACAACAGCCGCCAAACATGGCACATCGGACATGGTGCACAACCTCCCCCAACACACATACTGGGTCCAAAGCCTAGCAACTGTCGAACCAGAGCAAAGCAGGCTCAGAACTAACACAGTCCACACATAAGCAGAAACAGGATAAAAGCTTCACCGAGATAGCACTTCCAAAGCTTACCTCGAAAAGACGCCACACGACAAGATGAGAAGAATTAGGCTCGACTAATAGAAGCTCACCAGGAAGGAAAATCCTAGGTTCACCCGAGCATTCTCTCAATCAAGGCATCCAATCGACCACCACAACGCAAACCTAACACCTCAGGGGCTAAATAAACCTCAAGTTGGGACGACCAAAACAATAGGAGAATGTGCATGGCCATCACCAACGACAATTCCAAATAGCCACCTGAACAAGCCACGGGAAAAATCTTGAACAATGCACCACAGATTCACGCCTGTCGACGAACTCTACCAAGTACAGCATAACCGAGACAATCACCACGATAAAAGAAGAACACTCCGTCACATCCTAACGAGAGCAAAAACCATCTCGCACAGTGCCAACACAGCATGCACAAGATCACACGCGAAAGCTGTCGACTGTACTGGACCTTAAGGACTCTGAGCACTGCGATATCTCGAATTCCCATGTACTTCACAAACAAAAGCTCAGCTAGCTCAGAAAAAATTCCAAACAACTCTGAACTCTGCTCTGATACCACCTGTGACGACCCAGACTCCGGATGCCGGGTAAACTCGATACCACTTGGAACCTGCGAGGCCTCCCAAGAGCGAAAAAGTTCCGAAGGGATAGAATGGTATGTGATAGTACATTAAACTTCCAGATAAAGCAGTAAGCAGTTAAATTTCAATGATCAGGATTGCTAAAGTAGCAGAAATAAAATTATATTTTCTATAATAATTAAAGCTAACAGAGTCCAGTCCAACAGGAAGACAAGTACTGTAACACCCCAAATTTTTCGGATATTTATCGGATCAGGATCCGTGGATTTTGAATCACTTTCGTGAGTCCCGGATTGAGTTTAGCGATTTACGCATATTTTTGTCTGTTGGACCTTCGAAATCCCGTGTAGGGTGAACCGTTGCATTCTCCGACTCCGGGGCGTTACCACGGCGTTGTGCATTTTTCGAGGATCGTGGGGAGTATTTTTTCCTATTTTTGGTATTTTCCAAAATTTCTAGATTTTCCTATATAAACCCATACCCCTTTTTCTCTCTCCCCATCTCTCATTTCTCTCACCCTCTCTCCTCTCACCCTCTCTTCTCTGGTGGCTGACGGAGCGGGGCGAGGTGGGGATGACGCGGGTGAGGCACAGGCGAGGACGGGTCGAGGATCGAGGCGTGGAGGCTCGGCCGCGAGTTCGTGTCCCGGCGGAGTTCCAATGGCGTTTTCTTGACGGATCGGCATCCACGGCGTGTCAAATCTTCCGTGGAGGTAAAGAGATAGATCCCCACCTCATGTACTTCCATTCCCGCAATTTTGGTAGGCAGTGGCGAGCGAAGCGGGCTTATTTGAGCATTTTGGGGAAAATGCATATTTTTGGGGAGTGAGCCAAATCTAGCATTTTAACCACGTTTTTGGGGTTCAAATGGGTCCTCTCGGTGCTAGAGAGGTTGGGGACTAGTTTCCCCTTGTTTTCTTCTTCACGTGGGCATGAACGGGGCGTGGAATGGAGTTTTCCACCATTTTCTCCATTTTTGGGGTCGGGCTGCCATAGCGGTCGTTTCAGAAACCGCTATGGTGTTAAGCGGTCATGTTGAGACCGCTAAGGTCCCCCCTATGTTGGTTGGTTTTACGGTCGCGCGATAGACCGCCTAAAGAGTTTAGCGGCCTAGTGTGGACCGCCATGCACCTTGCAGCGGTCAGGCTAGGACCGTCTACGGTCTTCATCTTGGCGGGTGTGTGGCGGCCTGAGGGTGACCGCTTAGGTCCCGCGGCGGCCTCACGACTGGCTGCTACTCTCCGAATAGCGGCCAGGGCACGACCATTTTCTGTTTTGGAGTCATTCGAGGTCAGGAGGGGTAGCGGCCATGCAGCTGACTGCTTGGTGACACCCAACAGTCAGGCAATGGACCGCCATCCTTCTTGGCGGTCTAGGAGTGACCGCCTGGGTTTCCAGGGCATTTGGGGCTGTGCGGTCCTGGCTGGACTGCTAAGCCAAGTTTTACGGTCCTAGCCAGACCGCTTTGCTTTGTGACGGTCCAGGGAGGACTGCCACTTGGTTTTCGTGCTTGCCGTGCCCGTTTAGCATCGTGTTGGTCTCCGATCAACCCGGTTGTGACCCAGTGGTCAACCATCGACCTCGTGAGTGTCCCGGACATCCCATGGGTTCCGTGACCATGTTTCTGTGGTGTCTTGAGGTACCGTGTTACCTCGATTAGCATGCCCATAGATTTAGAGGGTCCGGGTGACCCTGTGTGTGTGTTCCGGGTTTTATGTTATGCTTGATCGAGTCACCGTGTATCGGTGTGAGTGCAGTGGGGTTTCCCCCGCATGTAGTGGGTTTCTCCGGAAGATGGTTCCCGAGTGGGCCGTATGTAAGGCCTTGGACTGCGAGACCAGTCACCCAGCCTGAGACTAGAGGTTTCTCGCTTTTCCTTGGGATGGGGAATCGGCTTGACGATTTGTGAGTTACCTTGGGAATCGTGCTTCTGTGTCTTCCGCGTGGGCCGTGTGTGTGGCCTATGGACTGTGAGTCTAATTACCCAGCCTGGGGTTGGAGGGTTTCTGAGTTCCCTTTTTGAGAGAATGGTCTCGGCAGTTGTGAATTACCTCGTGAGTCATCGTGTCGAGGTTTCTAACCCTAGGGTTAGGGCAAATTGACGGCGTGGCATCGTTCGGTGCAACGGTCTTGACTCCGAGTCTTGTGACTCAAGGACCATCAGATTTAGTGAGTCTAGAGGACTGTCCAGAGTCCAGTGGCTTGGTGCCACTTGGTTCTTCGCGACTTTCGCGCAGGGTGCTTGCGTGTTTCTTAGAGTTTCTTCTCGATGAGTGGTCACATCAGTGACTCCCCACTAGTCGTAGCCTTCCAACATGCGTGTGGTCCCACCAGGGAGTGGTGGTGAGGCTTTACCCGAGAGAGATAGTTTTTAGGCTGGTTACCGTAGGGCCCCACATCTTGCAGCCAGAGTCCGGCTGAGGGGAAAACCAGTCAGAGGACCTGACCTGAGACGCGTGGTCAATGTGTGCACAAGTGGTTTGGGGCAGTTGTACCCGCGCTAACGAGTGTGACCCCAGCTAGTTCTTGTTCTATGTTTCTGGTTACTATACGATGTTCTTGGATCCGCCTGGGGCGTCGCAGCGAGACACCTGAGGCTATGGACTAAGTCGTCAGTGGACGCATCCGACCTTCCTTCTAGTTGGCAGATACTCCCGTCACGTGAGGCGTGAGTCTCCTATTTTCAGGTTTCGTTTCCCGTCTGCGAGATGTGGTTCCCCCGTCAGTTTCAGGGAGTGTTCCCGAGGTAGAGGTCTAGAGGTTTTTCCAGTAAGCGTCACCGAGGGTTTTTTCTAGACGGTGTTGGGTCCACGACTGCGAGGTCGTGATTGTTTCTTCTGGCGGCATAGCCATATGTTCTCCCATTAGTTTGGTAGTCCCCCGACTGTGAGATCGGAGTGTGTTTTTCCGGTACAGTAGGAGTAGCTGTAGTGCCGAGTTTTGACTGGCCGCCGGTTCGCTGTTCCTGCAGTAGTTGTTGTTGCTTTCCTTTCTGCTACCACCGTTATTCTCGGTTAGGGTTCTGCGAGACCCCAACTGAGCCAGTGACAGGAGGCTCACCTCTGTTTTTCAGGTGCGGCGATTCTTCCTTGAGGTTCGAGGGTGCTGTGCGGAGGTTCTTAATTGTCAGCTCGTCGGGCCGAGTGTTCACTCGATGATGGGTACATTCTTATGCCTTAGACTGTACTTCCTATTGGATTGGACTCTGCTATTATAGTTGTTATTTATTTCTGTTAATTGTTAAATTATCCTACTTTATTTCATATTTCTTTGTACCTCCACACTCCTTTTAGCCCTTCCGAGCCATCCCGGCTCGTGGGCGGCGGGTCAGGATTTGAATGGTATCGGGCTCTTCCCGGTATCCGGATCTTGGGTCGTCACAAGTACAGTCCAACAGGAAAGAGATCGTACTCTCATGTGGGGGGAAACCCGACACTGGCAACGCTGGCAACTAAGAACTACGCAGCAGGTACCGCCCAACAGGAGGAAGAACTGCTACACCTGAAAAGTCGGGGGTGAGCCTCGTGTCACTGGCTCATTAGGGATCCCGCAGAACTCTACCACAAAACATGCAGTAACAGTAGTGCTACACTAAAGCAAAGCAGTAACAACAGGAGTAACAACTGTAAAAGTAAAGAGGAAAGCCGTAACACAGAAACACGATAGCCGAAGGAACCTTGGCCCTCTAAACTACTCCGAACAACAATAGAAAGGTGAACCCCGATCTCAAAAAGTCAGGCGTTATCGATCCATTATCGAATCACAAAACCCTATTGTGAAAAAGTCTACCAAAACAGGTAAAAACCTATCAAAGACCTATACAGTCAAAGGCACAAACATACACGAGCTCACCGTCGTGCACGCTAGACTAGACTAGACCGCAGGTGAATCCAACGTAGACTACCCGACAAGTCACGTCAATCATGACAGAAACCAGTCACGAAAACACAAGTCATCGTGTCATGTGACAGAAGCACCTCCTCACTAGAAGAACAGCCAGATGCATCCACTGACGTCTTACACTGCACCTCAAGTATCTTGTACACGCCTAGCACGGCGGTAACTGAGACACTCACAAAGAACCAAGTACAAGGAACAACAGTAATGAGTGACTAGTCAGGGTCACGCCTGTCGGCGCTCGTCCAACCGCCCCTGACCACGTGTGCACACACAAGCCCAATGCCTTGAGCCAGGTCTCTAGCTAGTTTTCGCCCCAGTAGGACGCTACTGCGAAGCAAGGGGGCCCATGGAAACTAGCCTAAAACCGTCTGTCGGGAACTCACCTCGCCACCGCTCCCAGGTGGGCCGACACACAGAAAGTGTCGTCAGGCTATGACTAGTAGAGGATCACTAGACACAGAGACTCAAAATAGCGAACACCGAAGTACAAACAGGGTAAGCACACACCTGTCGCACGTACTATGGAGCACAATGCAGTACACAACTGCTACCAGACTCAGGACAGTCAACTAGACCTGCTGACGATGATCCTTGAGTCACAAGACTCGGGTCAAGATCATCGCACATCACAGCAACACGTTGTTAATCAGCCTAGTCCCTAAGCAAAAAACTACGGTAAAAGACATCAACGATGAGTCCTCGGCCTTCGAGCCACACAATGGACTCATAATTCCGTATAACACGGAACATGAGGGATCACCAAAAGCCCTCGAACCATATGGACACATAAATCGAGGTAAGCCGATACCTCTAAGCATCCAAGCCATGTCTCGATCCTCACCGAATAGACGAGACACTCACGAGGTCACGTGTCAACCACTGGGTCACAATCGGGTTGACCGGAAACCATAATGACCCTCGATATAACACAAAACACTACTCGGTACAGTGGCATTGTAGCAACTCAAAAATTTTTATATGCATTTATACGCAAAAAGAAATAATGAAAGATGAAAATAAAATAAATTATGAATATTTTTCTGTTATGTCTTTAAAAATATAGAATACATAAACATGAACCATATTCCACTTGTTAACACGAACGATGAGATTCACGGCACGATTTTGAGAAGGCGAAGACGTCGGTACTGTAGCAGTACTATAGCATCCAATTTAAGAAAGAATTATTAGCTTTAATCTAATCCTAATTAATGGATGAGGTCATTCTTACACCATTGAATAAATGAGGTCATGGATGAGGTCATTCTTACATCATTGAATAATTGAGGTCATTGATTATGTCATTCACATAGTGGAACAAAGTTGGTGTAATAGTGGAATAAAGTTGGTGCAATAGTGTAACAAAGTTGGTGTAATAGTGGAACGCGGTTGGTGGAATAGGGAAAGTAGGTAGGAGATTTTGGCCTATAAATAGGGCTGGGCTCTTCCTACTCAAAGTACAAATCTATTGGGAGGAATTACTGGTTGAAGAGAGGGAGAAAGCTCGAAGTTGGAGGAGTGTTTGAAAGCGTTCTTCGTTCTTAAATTTCTTCTTCTTTGTGTTAGCGCAGCAAGAGTGATATAGAAGGGGGGGGATGAATAGATCACTCCCAATTTGCAGAAACTCAGGCGGAAATTAGATTCTACTGCTAACGCACCTCCTTAACCCGTACACAGAGAAATATAGATGAGAGTGAAGAACTGATCACTTGAAGGCAAAGGGACAAGCAGATGAAGAGCACAGAAATCAATAGCAAACCACAGAGGAGGCACTCGGTTTTTAGGTGGTTCGATTGCAGTCCGCAATCTACATCCACCCCTCACTCTAACTAGAGTGAGGATTCCACTAGACAAAGCTAGATCACAGCAGACTCAGTCTGCGTACAAGATGCTGCCACACAACTTGAACACACAAGGGAAACAAGTCCCTCGACCAAGCTCTGCTACCCACAGAACTTGAAGCCTGTTCTAGCTCCCAGCTAGAATGCAACCGGAGAATCCTCTCCCTTCCTCCACACACGGAGGGAAACTGTTAATGACAACCTGTCACTAACAACACCAGAGATCACCGATCTCTCTTCCTCTGCAACTCAGAGGGAAACTGGAGTAGTACTCCCTTCCTCCATACACCGGAGGGAAACCAATTCAAATCAGAATGGAAGAACAAAATAAACGAAAGCAAAATAGAAAGAAAAACAATGAAGAGGAAATCGGTTCTGAAACCCAATACAACTGTAGCTTCAAAT